>NDGN011550784.1:848-10992 GCA_002564285.1 Tympanoctomys barrerae | reverse complement strand
GCCCTCGTCCACTGCCCTCGTCCTCGGCCCTCATCCACGGCCCTCGTCCACTGCCCTCGTCCTAGGCCCTCATCCACGCACGGCCCTCATCCACTGCCCTCGTCCTCGGCCCTCATCCACAGCTCTCGTCCACGGCCCTTGTCCATGGCCCTCGTCCTCAGGACATGGGCATTTGATGCAATGCATAAAGACAGATGCTGTTCTCAAGGACTTTGATGTGGAACTGGAGAGATGCTGAGACTCAAAGTCAGGGTGTCAAGTCCTACGGATGGGTGGCTCCTACTCGAGAGACCCCTGGGCTGCCCCTGAGGGAGGCCAGGTACACAGGACTCCATCATAAGGTCCTGGGACACCTCTGATCCAAAGTCCCTTTCCATCTTTTTTTTTTTTTTAATTATTTATGTGGTATAGGGTCTCTCTATGCAGCTCAGACTCAGTGGTCCTGTTTCAGCCTCCCCAGTGCTGGGATTACAGGTGTGCACCACCACACCCAATTCTGGTGGCCAGCTTGGGGCCTGGGATGGGGCCAGTACGGCCTGTGGTACCCAGGATCCAGCCCGGGCCCTTGTGCTCAGACCACTGAACCATCTCCCAGGCTCCCTGCCCACCTTGTGAAAGTCCCTCAGAGCTACACTGTCTTGCTAGCAAATGCAAGACCAGTGTGAACACAGAGCCGGGGGTTTGGTTCATGCTTGGTATAGCTCCAACTGTCCTGATCCATGCTGCTTCCCACAATTGTGCTCTAACCTCTTCTCTCCTAGTGCATTCAACTGTTTTCTACATGGAGTTTCCCCTCCTCTCTGTTACCCGCGGCTCTTGCTCAGCCTGTTATGGAAGCTCCTTCCCCTTGAGCCACTGCCGGGCTCCCCCGCTCACCAACCGAGGGTCACATCTGAGTGCTGTCTCCAGGCCTTCATTTTTCTGTCAGGTTGCGTCTTCCTGATTAGTTGCAGGCCTCCCCGAACCCACTCCATCTTGCATCTGGTTGTTTTTAATGCTTTTCTCTTAATTGCTGAATGCTTAAAAGTGTGCACCTTCTTGCTGTGGTTTGCGTCTAGGTGTACCCCAAGGCCTCAGGCAGTCACGGGGCAGCTTCTAGAGACTGATTGATTCATGGTCCAGTGCTGGGATTATGGGTGTGAGTGCTGGGGTGCCCTGGGCCGGCAGCCTGTGGACAGCAGCAGGGGGAGAGGCCCTTGCTCCTGCTGCGCCTGCCTTTTGGTCGTTACTTTTCTTGTCTTCCTCTGCCATGAGCCTCTGCCTTGGAGCCAGCTGAGTATGGACTGAAACCTGTACTAACTGTGAGCTAAATAACACTGTCCTTCCTTAATTCTGGGTGTCAGGTATTTTGTCCCAGCAGTGAGAGAAAGGTAACCCCCACACTGTTCTTATGAACCGCTGACTGTTTCAAAGTGTCCCTCCCGCACTTCCGCGTCCTATACGTATGTATCAGAGGACAGGATGAGGTACATAGCGGCTTCTGTGTCTGAGGAAGGGAAATTGTGGGTGAAGCGTCCCAGCGGCCCTCTCCTGCCCGCGTTCCCACACAGCGTGGACGTGCAGCCTCCCCTTGCAGCGCGCCTGGGCTGTCATTGCCCCTGTCAGAGTGATTAATGGGTGGTGGTTTGTCACGGGAACCCGGATGGCAACCTGGTGGTCAGCAGAGGCCACCTTGTCTCAGACATTTCTATCTTTACCAGGGATTTAAAAAAAAATAGTTATGGCTTTGGAACAGAAGTAAGGCTACATTCTGGGACTTCCACTTGCAGACATGCACGGCCTGTCCCTCTCTAACTCCCTCCAGAGGCCAGAGCTGCTCACTGCTTGCTCTCCCTGGAGAGGCCACCAGGGCTCAAGCTGAAGCCAGGCCAGTGCCCTGGCCAAAGTGCTTTCCTCCACTGGCTGTCTGCTTCGGCCTTAGTCTTTTGTAGCCTCACGGACACCGCAGTCTGCAAGGCTGAGGCTGGCCTGGGGGAGAGGTCAGCGCGGTAGGGCTCCCCGTGTCCTCCACCGAGCAGTGTCTGGGCCCTCTGGTTAGAGGGATAGCCACATGGGACCTGCTGCTGTCTGAGTGTTCCTGGGTCTCTTTGGGGTGTCCAGAGTCGAAGCTGCGAGCTCCTTGTCCCTTGTATGGGACGCAGCACTGGCCGGAGCCAAAAGAGGGGAGGAAATTCATCTACTGGGAGCAAAGAAGGCTGCTCCAGCTGGTGCCGCTAAGGATCAGAGCTGCCTCTGTGTTCTTGGTCTTCCTGCAGCTGGTGTTGCTGGTCATTGGTGGTGGTGTCTCCACCACACTGAGCCAGGAGGAGGGCAAGGGTGCGTGGGTCACGGGAGGACAAGTGGCTTCTTTGGTCAGAGTTTGCCCAGCCCTTGCCCATCTCTGAGTCCATGTGGGGCCACTGTACCCCATGCTTGGCACACAGTACATCTTGGAAAGTAGGGCAGTAGCGTACAGCAGCACTGGGGTGCGTGGGGGACTGTCCCATTGGGCACCCTCTGCTGCCTGATCAATTGTCCCACAGCAGCCGATGGGGCAGCCATACAGGTGGTTCAGAGCTACCCGGCAGTGGGGCATAGGCTCTGTGGCCCTTGCTGACCGAGTGGCTCTTGGGGCTGTCTCCTGTGTTCTGCAGGCCTGCTCCCACACTCGCCTTGGGTTCTGTACCCCCACCTGGGATTTATTGTTCCTGCAGTGTGGGTTCAAGGCTCCTGTCAGGGTTTGCCACTGGGACCAGCGGCAGAGACCCCGCTGCGTCGATCAACGGTGTTGGGCACAAGCCGGAAGCAGAGAGTGACCCGCAGCTGCCCGTACCCACCATGCCACGAGCATCGGCAGGTGTCCCCAGGACCTCCAGCAAAGCTGCATTTTTTTCTACTTGGAATTTCCATCAGAGTCAAGTGAAAGAGCCAGAGGCGGACTGGGAAGTGTGTGGCTTGTGCCCATTTGGAACCAAGGCGATGGAGAGGTTGCCTATGTGCCTCTGGTCCCCAGCTCGGCAGGTGATGGCCGGGGTGGGGGTGGGGAGCCTGCAGCCAAGGTGCGGAGCAGAGCCTCTGTCCCCGGGGGACCGCAGGTTGGGGTCACAAGGAAGTCACCACCTGTCATGCATACTTCTTACCATGTGGCACGAAGCCAGCCTCCTCCTGGGGACAGAAATGGCTGCTTTTATCCTCGAAAAGAACACGGTGACTTTCTGGCACTTTTTAATTCCACAAGATGGCCTTGATTCAGAAATGTCACCAGGCCCTGTCAGGTGGCTGGGCTGGAGCCCGGCCAGGGGCTCCGCAGCCAGCCTGAGCCCACGGGAGATCCTGCCTCAAAAGCAAAACAGAACAGAAAGAAAATGACAAAACAAGCTACGTGGTTAACAGGGAGATTATCAAATACATTATCTTCACTTACATCCTGCCTGCCCCAAAGAAAATAAAACAGAAACCCAAAACTACCAAATAGTTTTGGAGAAAATGTTTAAAACTATTTCTTGGCATTTAAAAAATTCAGTAAAGAATTTCTGTATCATCTTCTCCTATGTGGACATTTTCTCTTTAAATCTTCAACCTTATGTAAGGCAGGGATTATATTTTGGTCAGAGCTTTTATTCTCACCAAATAAAACAAGAAAATCTGAGCAGACTGGTGCCCAGTCTCTGGAGAACACCCTGGTTAGTTTTAATTCTTGGTCTTATAAGTAAGGTCTTATGGGTGGGCATTGTTTTGGAATTACAGTACAAAGTGTCAATCTGGCTGTCGGAGTTCAGACCTTGTCCTGTAGCATTATCAAGGATGGCGGACTGCCCCGCCCCTGGGTGTTAGAGAAATACATTCAGATGTATCCAAGGAATAATACCTTTAGGCGATCACTAGACATTACAGATCCTTGTTTGCTGTCTTTCCATGTCTGCACGTTCATATCATAGAAATGAACGAGGAATGTGTGGACTCTCAATGACCAGCTGGTTAATCACAAAGAAAATTGACTTGATTTAGGATTGAGATACAAGAACTGTGGGAAAGTGCTACACAGTTCGTGGAAGGGCGGCCGTCTTCACAGCTTTCCTGGCAGGGCTCGGTGGCGACATCAGCTCTGCGGGACCAAGAGGGGTGCTGTCCACAGCCATACTGTCTTGCAAGGAAGGCAGGGGGCCCTGCCTCGGCCTCTGGGTCCTTCGGAGGAGGGATCTGTGGTACAAAGCAGGAAGGTCTCAGGAGTCTGCAGTGTGGCTTGGCCCAAAGGCCAGGTCGTCTGGAGCAGGGCCGTGTCATTGGCTGGGTTCACGGGCTCATCTCTCACTGGTCTGAGGTCAGACGCAACTCCACGGCACGGGCTCCAGGCCAGCACTGTTCCACACTGGTTTTGCTCCTTGAGAAGGGAAAAGCCTTCCCCAGAGAAGACAACATGGTGTCTAATGGAGCTGGACTGCTGGAGCGGGATCGTGCGTGCCTGGGTTTAGGAAGCTGTTACTGCGCCCCAGACCCTCTTTCCTAGGACTTGAGGCACAGGTGCAGTGACACTGGCGTCGTAAACAGCACCTCCTGCTGTGGCAAACACTGTGTCCCTAGGTCTGAAGAGAAATGAAGAGCTTGTCCCACATAGGTAAAAAGCGACATTCCAAATGTGGCATTTAATTTACATCATCATTTATTTCCCACGTAAATTGGCAGACTTCAACTTATTGCAGGTGTACTCAAATACACAGATCTCCTGACCAGCACAAGGAGCCCTTGTTTGCCATTTCCTGGATTTGTGGGCATCAGCGTTCTTCAGGTCGTGCCGCTTACCTGTGCCCAGCCCCACTTCATTTCTTGACAATATTTTGCAGCAAATCCCAAAGAATGTATCATTTCACCCAAGGGTTTATCTACCTTAAACAAGGCACCTCTTCACCATAAATGTCAATGACACATCAGAGAAATTAATGATCATTTCTTAATGTCGCCTGATTTCTAATTGTTTCACATTGGTTCAAAAAAATTTTTTTTTTACTATTTTTTTATATTCTTAAAAAAAACATGAAAGAAATATCTGTTTAGAGTTGGTTTGCTTGACTCAGGATCCAAATGAGACTGGCACTCTTCCGTGGCCTTGGGAAGGCCGTTGCTATTCTTCTGTCTACTTCCTACGGCTTCTCTTTCATCCTTTTTTTTTCCCCTATCATTAACTTGCAAAGACAGCGGGCCGTCTGCGGGAAGGTCTGTGCATTCTGCACTTGCCTGCCCGACTCCTGCAGTGCCACGTAGCATGGACTGATGCTGGCCCCAGTGCTTGATGAGACCCTGAGCATTAGCGACAGCGGAGTGGACTGTCCTCTGACTTTAATCGGCCTGTCCCAGGAAAGACCTCCTGGTGGCAGGTGAGGCATGCTGCCTTCTTCATGACCTTGGCTCTCCTCTTCCTGGGACCTTAGTATTTTCCTGGGGTACATCAACAACTGCATGATGTGAACCCCTGGCCAGCTCTGGGTTTGGGGACCCTGGAGCTGTGGATGCCCTCTCCTGGTTTTCTTGGCTCACCGCAGAAATCGTCTGTTCACCTTTAGGTTTCATTGGTTCAAAGCCATTAGAGAGAGTTTGGGGCTCAGCCTGGGACCTTCAGAATCAGGCTAAAATAAGCAGCGAGACTTGCAGAGCATTTCAGAGAGCAGTGAATTGATGGAAAGTGAAGACCGCGTCAGGTGTTCTCCCCAGCTGGGAGCCTCTTCCACTATCTCCGTGACAGATGAAAAGTGACTCGGTGACCAAACATGATCAGGGAGCCAGACTTTGTCTCTTTGTTCATGTGAGGGTCAGGCAGCTCCTGGACTGTCACCTGCTTCTGTTGGGAATCAGAGATGCAGATGGGTGGCCAGTGGAAGCCGGGGAGTGGCCGTGGCCGCAGGGAGCAAGGGTCTGTGTGTGGCTCTGCACCAGCTCTCATGGTCTCGGGGTGCCTGTGGCATCATGCGACTGACCCTTGCACAATCAGTGTTACCGACCCTTGCACAATCAGTGTTAGCATGGAGCAGGTGAACATAGTCCAGGATCATGGAGTCTCCAGAGCTGGGAGTTGAGGCCCTTTTGCCACCTGGAGCATCGCACTGCACACGAGCAGTCTGGCACTAGAATAATGGTGTCGTGAGGTCTGTGCGGCTGTGGAACTGACAAAGGAGGAGGAGACGCCGATTCACCCGCACGAGACACATGCACACTCCAGCTCCAAACGGGGCACGTGCGATCTCTGTGTTCATTAAAATTAGGTAAGAACTATTTTACCTGCACTACTTTCTTCCTTGTAATTTAAAACTAAACCTTCAACCAGGGCAAGTCACTTTAATTTGAATGAATTCCGGCCTCCACCCTTGTGGAGACTCCTCTCGGCGTCTTTAGCCTACGCAGTCCTTGGGCAGCAGGGCTGTCTTTACTGATAATGGTCAGATCCCCGAAGCAATTTTTTCTTAAAAACAATTTTGAGTACATTTTTTAGTGCATTTAAACTGCTTTTAGGGAAATTACTGACAGACATATTTAAATTCAGAGCCAGGGCACTGTAAAGAAGAAAAAGAGGAAGGAGATAAATACCCTCATTGTACATCCAAAAACCATAATTATGGTCATAAATAGTCACATGCTCCTCTAATAAATTACGGGATGGTGAGCCAGTGCGAGCTGAACAAAACCACTCAAAGCATTTCCTGAAATTACAAATTGAGAAAAAAAATCAATCATATGGCTCTTTCTGTCGCATTTTGGGTTTGAGCTAATTTATTTGATGATACACCAATGATGAGAAGAAAACAGGAATATTTAAGAAATTAATGATATAGTGCCATGAGCCTTCTGCCAACCACTTAAAAAAGAAGCCAAAATATTAATGGTATAAAATATGTTTGTATACATTCAGAATTTTAATGAGGTTTTTATGATATGGTGCAAGTGAAATGCCAAATTTATCTGCATTTCAATAGATCATTCAGGTATCGGGGAGAATTTGGATAAGATACACAAAGGCAGAACTGAAAATTCAGATGTAGAGCATCCTAGAAAAAAGTGCATTTCTTAGAGAAACAGGTACGACCCTTAGAGATTATTCAATTTGTGTCTGGTGAAAAACGAAGTTTAAGAGATGTTATGGCAAGCCGAGGGAAGGCTTTCTCCAGGGGCTACCCCGCCCCAGTTCAGATGCCGACTCGGGATCCTCCTTCTACACCATGACTTCCAGCTCTTACTAAATATAGACTCTGGATGCGTGCCATCTCATTAAACTATGACGTTCCTGCGGCAGCTCCCATGCGTCGGAAATCAATTTCAAGCCTTCCATAGGCAGTGCGTGTCACCATTCTAATTTTATCTCCCTTTCTGAATTTACCTAGAAATAGTAAATTTCCAGTATTTTAGTGTACATTTGCACTATTTTTTTTGTGTGTCCAGCATAATTATAAACTTCCTTCTGTCTTGGAGAGATTTAATTCTTTCTTCAAATGTTTCCTTACCCTGAAGTAAGTATCTTACCCTTTTTCTGGGCAAAGTTAGTCTTTCTGTTCTAAACGAAGAAACTGAGATAAAATGGTTTTGCCTCAGGCTACCCGGAGAAGCAAGTAGCGGATGCTTTTGTTGTTACGCAAAAGGCATGTCTTTTCTTGACATACAGCTGTTCGAGATAATGGGATTTTCACTAGGGGAATAGAAGGTGAGAATCCAACACAACAATTTCAGCCCAAGCCAACAGGCCGGCTACGTCTGGAAGGCTGGTGCAGAGCCCCACGTTGGCTCAGGAGTGGGCCACTGTTGCATGCTTCCTGGGAGCTGGCGCCAGCCTCTGCGTTCCCAGCCCAGTGCGTGTAGCCCAGCAACTCCTGATCACGCGGGGTCCAGACCCTTGATGCCACCCTACGGGGGGAGCACCCGGCCACTCCCCCTGGCCTGGGATCCTGGAGAACCAGCTCCCTGGACTGTGGTTTGGTGCAGAAAATAAGAGAGGCCCCATAAATTCTCTAAGCAGGTTGCAAACCATTTTGTAGGAGCCCCAAGTCCTATCACCGGTGGCTGTGCCGCTGGAGAGTAATTTTAAATAGACTCTGATTTGTCCTTTGACTTCTGCTTCCAGAATGTAATTTTACTAGAACTCTTCATGATTGTTGCGGGGTGGTGATAATAGTGGATGTCCTTTTAAATTGCTTTTGAACTGCGGAAACATTTGAAATAGTGTGTTCGCCCCAGGGTTTATGAGGTCAAGGAGCAGGAGACAGGCAAACTGAGCTGGAGTTCCCCAGGCCTGGCTGCACATTAGAATGTCTCTGTGGAGTCTGAACTAGACAATACCCGTGTTCTTTCCCGGGCCCCACTAAATCAGTGTCTTGGGGCTGAAGTCAAACGCATTGTAGATTTTTGAGGCACCTGTTGGCCTTTACCTTCTGGCTGTGGTGACAACTGGACCACTGATTCCAAAACCTCGCAGTGTCCATGGCTCAGAAGAGAGCTGTGGACCTCCAGCCACACTTAAGAGTCTAAAAAGATAGTTTAATATGTGTTATTGAAGACCAAATAGCTATGAAGACAGCAATCTTGGAAGGCAGAAGAGGCAGGTGGGCTTTGATGAGAATTGCGAGGTGTGATAAAATACCATGTGTGTTTAAGTAAAAATTATTACAGCGAGTGACGTCTTGCCACGTAGCTCCCTCGACATACCCTGCCCCCCCGGCATACAGTGCTTCCAAAACACTCCCCCCATCACTCCTGCAGCTTCCTGAAGCAGCTCTGGAGTCCGCTGAGTGTTTGCTTGTACTGTCCCAGCAGCCTCCGCGTCCTGCACAGGCCCAGAACACTTACCTTCCAGCATCATTTTGACTGTGAGGAAAGAGCCAGAACCCTCAGGGTGCCAGAGCTCATGAGCAAAGTGGAAGAGGACCCTGGGATGGTTCCGCAAGCCTTCCTTTCTGCTGGGTGGCGCTCTGGAGCAGCGTTCACTATGCCTTTTGTCACATCCGGTGAAGACAGCATGAAGGAGCCCTTCCAGAACGGCTTTGGAAAGTGGCAAAAAGGACAGGACAAACATGCTTCAAGCAAGGGCAGGGATTTTGAAGGCACTGATTCCAATAGTCACTTTTACTATACTAAAATCTTTACTTAAACATTTACTATACTTTAAGCCACCCCTTGTAAAAGTGAAATGTGACACAAGGGATGACTCCCTGACAGAGATAAGAGCAAGGTCGGCCTTCCCTGTGTCAGTGAGAGCTACTGCTAGGGCTTGTGCCTGGACGTCCCCCAAAGCCTCATGCGGTCATGGGCGGCCCCTGGGTTTTGCGACTCACTCGTGGTGAACGCTGGGACTGTGGGTGTGGGTGCTGCCCATGCCCGGCAGCAGGTGGCCTGCATACGGTACAGGGGGCAGTGCCCCCCACTCCTCTCTCTTTGCCATTGCTATGTTTGTTGTGTTCCACTGCCTCACACTGCTGTCCTCTGTCACACTGTGCCACTCTGCCTTGGAGCCAGCTGAGTGGGGACCAAAACCTCCAAAACATGTGAACTAAATGAATTCCTTAATTTGGGGCATCAAACATTTTGTTCCAGCAATGAGACAAAAGTGACTAAGAGAGCTGGGATGAAGTAGCATAAAGGCATGGTATAAACTCCAGGGTGTGCAGTGGAGCTGCTGAGCTGACCCCACGTCACATGAGTTCTGCCTGGTGCACGCAGAGACACGGAACCTGTCTGCCGGGCCCCAACGCTCCTCACCAAGTCACTCGTGTCGTTCCATCCACGTCCCCCCGTTTCTGGTTCTATGCTGGAGGGTCCAGCCTGCATGGAAGCCCTCTCTCCACAGGCAGGTGTGGAGGTTGGCACCACGCGCAGAGCAGGCAGCACTGACTGCCTAGGGTTCCACGCTGCTTCTCCAGGCGACTGTCCACAGAGGACCGTGACCTAGAGTACCACAGTGCCTTGGTACACGGCGACCAAGTGCCTGACACTCATGGTTAAAAGGAGAAAGTTTTACTTAACCCACAGTTTGTAGATGCTTCAGCCCATAATTTGGCTGCTCCAAGGCAAGGTGGCATGTGGCCGAGGGGCCACTGTTCATGGCAGTGAAAGGCAGCCAAAGCAACCAGGGAGGAGGGATGCATGGAAGGGGAGAGACAGAGAGTGATAGAGCGAGGGAGAGGGGGAGGAG
>NDGN011550776.1:2782-13267 GCA_002564285.1 Tympanoctomys barrerae | reverse complement strand
AGAAGTCCCCACCCCATGACTGCATGAGGCATTGGGGGGACAACTAGACACAAACCATAACAGTTTTAATTATATATAATTTTAAGATAATTATATATGTGTGTGTGTATATACATATATATGTATATTTAAAGTAACAAAAGTTATACTGAGACTGAATGATGGAACAATGATGATCTGAGCAGTTGGTCAAAACGAATAAAAGAAAATTTGATGGATACATTTTAAACAACAAAAAGAAAGAAACTGAATGTTATAACTTAATATTTTATAATTTTCATTGTTACTTAAAAATCAGTGATCAATGTGTATGACAGATATGTACTAATAAAATGAAGTTAAAAATTAAATTGTGAATGATCTAGTACATGCATACTTTAAGAAAACTAAATTTTCATGGGTCCTAATGCCTTATTTTTCTTTTATATTACAGTTCTTTAAGTTTGAAATCAAAAGAAGACACTAAAGTTTAGTTTATTTTCAACACAGTGTTATCATTATGAATGGTAATGAATTAGAAATGCAGCACCTCATCTAGTTTCCCATCAATGTAATACAAATTAAAGTGCTATCTTTTTTACTATCATGACCTAAAATTTAAAACATGTACATAAAGTACTTTGCCAATTGAACCAGATAAATGTTAACTTTAAACAATTAATAGTGTATATATTGGGGCATGGATATAAAGAAATAAAAACTAAAATAAATTAGATGCTTTCTAAAAGTCTTACTCTAACATTCTCAAATAAAATTTCTCCAGTATAATAAAATACACTTATGATACATATACAATTGTTACTGTATGATAATGTTCCCAATAATAGTGTTGTCTGACATATGAGTCCACAATTTCTGTGAATGGGCATGAATGTTGAACTGTTCTTCATCTTCAGAACTGGTTGGTCATCAATAGCTGTTTCAGCATCCAGCCCTTGAGTTGCAATGACCATGACCTTCTTATGGGAAGGACAATGAACCTGAAAACAATCTATTCAAATATTTCATGCTGTCAGAGACCAAAACTCTAGTAATTGTATCTTGGTTTAACTGTGACAGGTCTAGATTTTCAGATTTTGAAGGTAAAAAAGTTAAAGGAAGAAGATATTAGAAATACTATGGGTGTGTCCTTCTACTCAGATCCAGGTATGTCTTAAGCTAAGCAAACAAAAAGCAATCAAATAAACAAAGTAACCCAAAACTTACATGTTAATAAAAGATAAATGTCTTAATAATCTTAAAACAAACTTGATAAAAAGATGAATGCTTTAGTAATCATAGTACACACTGCCAATTCATGAATGGAACCCATTCACCTTGCCTTTCCAGGTCATGGAGAAAGAACTTTTTCTCAGGGTCCAGTTCCAACCACAGAATAAAATGTACATATTCTTCTCTAAACTAGGTATCTTTGTACACATGAAATTTCAAAATGAAAACTATGAATACTTCCTTTTAAAGAGACTGTTAGGGCCAGGGATATAGCTCAGCAGCATAGTACCTACCTGGCAAATATGGATCCTAAGTTTTATTCCTGAACTAAGTTTTATTCCTGGAGAGAGAGAAAGAGAGCAAGAACGAGAGCAAGAGAGCGAGAGCGACAGCGACAGCGAGAGCGAGAGTGAGAGAGACTACTAATACACGTGTGAAAAATGTAACTGGCACCCAAATAATCATGCTAAGTTTATAGGAGAAAATATGTTATTTTAGGGAACTTTATGAGCCTAAAACTGAAGAATAACAAACAAGTTGAGTTCATTCTTGACCTCTGGTGTTACATAAATAATCAAAAACATATTTTGAATTCTAAGGCTAAAGTACAAGACACCAGATTTTTTTGCCATGTAAATAATTTGTTTCATTAAAACAACTTCAGAGAATAATAGTTCCATCATGTAGAATTTGCTAAGTATTTAATATCTTAAATCATTCACAAAAATTTCAATTGCCACCATTGTCTAGATAGACAGATAGGAGAGAGAGAAAAAATGTAGAGCTAAAATTGTTTTAGTTGCTTAAGACAACTGTCAAAATTTCCAGATGAGCAAGACTTTTTTTTTTTTTTTACAGAATATTCTGGTAAAAACTGACTATAAAGTCCCTGTAAGTACATCCTTTATGGGTTGCAACCTGTACTAATCAAAGTCATCAGGGATCAAGACTATCTCTGTAAATCTCAGTATTCTTATTGTAAAATGAAGAGTTTGATTAACCTCACCACTTCTAAGATCAAATTTGACTCTAGTATTCTCCTCTGGAATTGAAATATATTTGAGGAATTGTATACTCTTTCTATTCATGTGTTAAAATATCACATTCATTCCTGTGAAAACACACTGATGTCAAGGAAAACATTGAAGTTCTATCGCAGCTTAAGAAAGGAAATAAATGGGAATAATCAACCATGTCATAGTTCCCAAAATCTTGAATCTAATTCTCAAAAGTAAGTACTTCATCTCTTCAGTCCTTTCCAAGCAGAATTACCTAACTGGATGGATATTTCCTGATCCAATTTTCTTTCTCAGAACTTAACAGATATCTAGTTCCTATGTCATGATTCTAATATTGACTTGAAGAATATTGTATTTTCCTTGGCAAATATTTCACAGGAGAAAGATTCAAATTATCAATTATTATGAAAGCACAAAATATGAAAATGAAAATAGAAAACATGAGCTTAAATACACTTGTTTCAGAAATAAACTAATTATTCTTTAAAGAAACCAAACTACTCCCAAAAGAATTTTATTGGAAAAAGGTATTCTTAGAAAAACTAGTACACCAGTTATGTATATTTAACAAGTTTTTATCAAAGAAAACTATTCTTAGTTTTATAATTAATGTGATCATGAATGCATAGCACATATTAGTAGTGGAAATTAATGTTCATAATATAATTCATGAATATTAAAATATTTAAATTAAATAATTATGTTTGAGCATCCCTTTATTTTATTTCATTTTCAGTAATGGCATTATTTGTTACTGTGCTTTTTTCCCCCTGTATTTTAGGGAAGTGTCTACAAGGTGTTCAGAGTCTCACTACTAGATTGGACTCCTAGTGATCCTCCTGTTCACAGCCTCCCAAGTGCTGGTATTACAGGCGTGCACCACCACACCCAGTCTCAATTGCTATCTCAGTGTGCCCTGGGGATGGGACCTGGCCTGGCAGGCCTGGGATGGGACACCCATCCCCTGTACCTTCTTGCAGGTGCTTTAATCTGCTAAACTTCTTGGCTGGCCCTGCTTTTCTTTTTAAAGGTAGATATATAAATAAAATTGTCAATTCCATGTTACACGTAGAATTTTCAGATTCCTTAACATATAATCTATTTTTATATAACAATTTTATTTAATTTTAAAGAGAATACAAAATGGCAAAAATAAAAAAGAACATTAGAAATGATACACAATTTCACAAAATGAAATAATAGGAATTTGACAATGGTTGTTGTATTACATAGTTATCTTCTAATTAGTTGTTCAGATTACCAGATATAAACATGCAAAATAAATTAAATAGAAAAAGTTACAAGAAATTCAAAAGAAAAGAAAAATTTTTAAAAATAAACATTAACTACTCCTTTCAGTAGATGCTGTGAAATTGAAATAATCTGATTAATGGGATGGAAAAACTTGGATGAGGAAAAGGACAAAAGAAAGTAGGTAAAAATATATTCATGTCTTTATGCAGGACAGCTTGGATAACTCTACTGACTTCTGCTGGTCTAACACATAATCTTTATAAAAGTGTAGCATATTTCCACATTTTCTTGGAAAATTTTAGCATAGACCTTTTTTTTTCTTTTCAACTTCTGAGTTTAATTTGGGCTTATCTGTTCTTTCTGAAGGTGTAATACCCAGAGTTTGGAGTAGCAGACTATTAGGAAGAAATTTTAATAGAATCAAATGAACTCAGTTCATTAAAAGAGAATCAAAAAATGTAAGACAATAGTTAAAAATACTTTTGGCTTAGTATTTTATATACAGTATGTTTTATTTGAATATTATGCTGTAGTCAGATAAAGAATTTAATTAAATGATTTGTTTGTTTTTAAGGATTCATATATCAAAAGGTCTCCTCTAACAAGGATACATCTTATATTTTATCATAATTACAGATAAATAATATTTAATAAACAGATATCTAAGAAGTATATATCAAATTTCTTACACAACAGATCAATGTCTTAAATAAAATTACACCGACTCATCATGCCCAAGACCATCCCAGTTAGACCCCAGGATGGGCATGAGTGTGGGACCATCCACCTGCTACTCAGGTCCAAGACCCCTCCCCACCCAGACTCCAGGCCTGGTGAGTGTATGAGTCCATCCACCTGTTTGTTGTGCACAAGACCCCTGTCCAGCCAGACCCCAGGCCCTGTGCCAGGCCTCCTGTGGAACCTTGCAGCAGAACTTCCTGCAGAGAGCGTAGGAGCCAGACACACCCAGCTAATCCAGGAGCTGAACATCTTACCAGAGTGGCACAGTGGGTTCATCTCTATAAGCTGCAGCAGAAAAAAGCTGAGCACAGCAGCCAAACCAAAGCCATGTGCATCTGAACAAGTTCAATGTTGGTAGATCCAGACTTGGTAAGCTGAGACACTTTGCTGGACCCATAGGTAACCAAGTGAAGGATCTGCCCAGAAGACTCCTGGTACATTAAGGGGAGTAGATTAGACAGAATTTAGCAGAGCTAACAAATACAAATTACCAATTTAATATTTGCTTAGCTGCACAGACGTAATTTTTGCTCTTACTATCGAAAATAAAAACCCATTAGTTACAAAAGTTTGTCAACTACTGAATATCATACCCATTATTAGTGTTCATAATTGTAGTTCTGTAAATACAAAAGTGAAACTGGCTTAACCATATAATCTCTTGGGTAAGAATTACAGTAGGCACTAAGGTTATAACTGCACCAAAGCTATACACCAAAGGTCAGAGGACAGTGCTATAAAAAAATGACAAAGAAAAGGAGCAAAATACAAACTTAGGACCCAAGCCCACCCAGAACAAATTCAGGAGACACAAGCACAGAAGTAATTGGGAATCACACAATTGAAATGCCTGCATTAATGGAGCCTGAAGTAAAGAAACAATTACAGAAATGTATAGAGGAAATCAGATCAGAAATAAACTCTGAAACAAGAAATTTCTGAATTAATAAGATCAGATGTAAATAATAAACTGCAGAAACATATAGAGGAAAGCAGATCAGAAATAATTTCTGAAGTAAAAAAGAAAGGATAAGTATAAAGAAAGAATTAATAACTGCTTCTAAAGAAGACACATAAAAAATTAGAGGAGTATGAAAAAACAATGGAAGCCTTGAATGAGTAATATAGGAAAGAAGTAGATCTCATGAAGCACAGAGATATCTCGTCATAAACTTGAAAAACCGTTTGAATGAAAGTGAAGTAGAGTTTCAGATTTTGAAGACACCATTGCAGCTAGTGAAAAGGTAAGAAAAGATCTCTTAAGAACAACTAGGATGCAGGAAAAAAATAATTCATCATCTGCAAGACAATGAAAAGATGAACAACATGAGACTAATAGGCACCAATGAGAAAGAAGGAGTGAATACAAACAATATAAAAAGAATATGGGCAAAAGTAATAATAATAAATTTGTATTTATATAAATAAAAGATAGCTAGTATAAGGATGTTCCAAATATTGTATAAGACATACTTATATTAGAAGTTATTTAAATTTTAAAAAATAAAATTTGAAATTAAATTAAATTAAATTCATCTATTGCTTTATAGAAGCATTTTATTTTATTGCAGATGTATTTTTTATTATTAAGCCCTTTAATTTTTTCAATATCTGATATAAAACTAAAGGTATGAGTTGAATATTTCTTTTAAAACACACAAATACACAGATACACCATATGAGAAATAGCTAATATACCTAGCACTGCCTGCAGATGTTTTGTGAGTCTTTGGTCCTATTTCTTTGAGTGCACGATGATAGCATATGAAGAATGATTTGTCTATTGGCATTAGCACCCTGGTTCAAATCATTCTTTTTTCAGTTTTCAAGTATTCCATCTGACCTTTGTGGCAATTCATCTTAAAAAATGATAAGCAGTATGTTGTGTTTCTTATTAGAAATATAGATGCAAAAGGCATATTACAAAGGATGAGAAATGTAACTACATGTTGCAATCTATTTCTTATGTAGGTCATTCTCTTTGATCCTCACTTGAAAGCATTACCGTTTCCAGGAGATGTTACCAAAAAAATGCAATTACCATCACATCTCAGTTAGAGGAGCTTATAGTATTAAGGATTCATCATATTTTTCTCTCTTCCTTTTTTCCCATCTAAAAAGCCGTGGTACATGGTGCCAGGCCAAGGAGGTGAGATTTTTTTCTTTTCCATTATGACTTTTCCTTAGCTTTTTTAAAAAAGAACTTGTGAGTAGAACTTTTTTAAAGAATTCTTAAAAATAAAGGAAGGATGCTTATTCTTCTACTGAACAAAGAAGTGTAATTAGGCAATCCAGTATGATCACTAAGCAGTAAGACTGACATCATTGTGGTAATCAATAACTTTGTCCAAAATAGGTTTTTTTTAAGAAAAGCCCACAACACTTGAAATTCTGCAAATTTAAATGCTACTAATGTTTTGAATTTGAATTTCTATAGAAAACATTCAAAATAATTTTTCATTGAAGCTTATTAATTTATTCTTTACTAGAGTAAGATATTATTATTCATAGTTTATCAATAGGGAGGTAGGGGCAGGCAGTAGTGATAAGAATTTCCAAGGCCATCAAGTTGGAGTTAATGGGTATATTAAAATTAGATGTTTGTCTCCTGTAACCTAAGCTGCTAAGTAGACTATTTAATGCTTGGAAAAAGTAATTACATGCTTGGAATGTCCAAAATAAAAAGCATAATTTTGTTAGCTTCAGAATTATGGTGGAATTGCATCAAAAATGCCTTTTGCAATTTCTGGAGCTCTTTTTATTTCAGGTTTCTTTTGCCAATCTCATGAATATCTTGAAATTCTATCATCTCAAAATCACAAAAAAGAAGAGATATGAGATATGTATATCTGTTCTCTAAATCTTTTATTTTTAATATCCAACTATTTGGTCCAATAGTATAATTGGAAGTAATTAAAATATTTTGCACATATAATATTCATTATAACTAATGCTAGTTTTAAGCTGTGTTGTTATGCTTTATAACATATAATTTGAAATACTACACTTTGAGAAATTCCATCTTCCTTCTTGACTTATGTATCCCATTTAAAAATGTCTCTAACTTTTATGATCTTCAGTTATCTCATCAAAAACTGGTAAAGAAAGAACTATCCAACATTTATTAACTGATTAATAAGCTTAATAAATTATATAACTTATAAATTACATAATTTATCAGCTGATTGTTCTCTTATATATGAGACAGCAAAGCTCATTAAATTACCCAATGATATGACCTCCCCTGTTCACAATAAGAGATTATCAAGTTCCTTTGAAAATAGTGCAGAAGATAGTGCAGCACTATTACATTAAAAATTTCAGTTTCAAGTAATCTTCAATGTTAATGTCACATCTGTAAACATTTAGGCTTAGGTCAGTGTCTACAGTTTTTTCTGACCTATACCAAGTACTCAGCTCTCTCTCTATAGACCCCAGAGAATGACATAAACTAAAACATGTTACCTATTCATTATCTGCTTTTCTTTTATTTAATTACTACAGTCTTTTACAAAGTTGGCATTAAATCAAGTATTAGATCAAAATATTATACTATGTGCTACTAAAGCCAAACCTAAATAGAAAATCTAATACTTTAACAAATACAAAAACAGATAATGTCATAGAATGGGTTTAGAAGGTTAAAAAGCATAGCAAGACATAGAGGATGAATTTCCATTATCAAATTTTTGATCTCCATTTCTATAACTCAGTAATAAGTATATTTCTTTTCCACAATAACATGTAACACTATATATATATGTATATGTATACATTATATATATATATACACATATTTGTGTCATAATTTTTTATTACATATCTGGGGTGACTTAGGTACTATCAAGCACTTTATTTCTACCAAGTTACATAAACCACACAACAATTCACACATACTTACTTTAATCCCCATTTAAAATAATGAAATGAATATTCACAAATTGTAAGTTCATGTTCTAAAGTTATATAAGCAGTTCTTGGTAAATGCTGCATTTGAAAAGATTTGTTCCATATCAAAATCTGAGGCATTAATCATTGTGTGCTGTTATTTTTCTGACAAACTTCTAAAGTTAGAAATGTGTAACAGTAATATGGTTCGAACAGCTTTCCCAACCAAGCAAAGGCTATTTCTTCCCTTCATAGACAGATATAGATCTGTCCTCATTCAGAGAACATTCTCTTCTCATAAGGTCAGTAAAGGAAGCCAAAACTCACATAAGAACTTCCTTGGACATAGTGATGTGCATCTGTAATCTGATCACACCTGGAAGGTAAGGTAAGGAGGCCAGGAGTTTAATCTTAGCATTTTAAATTTAATGATTTAATGCTAATTGATCTCAAAATAAAATTGAAAAGAAAAAGGAAAAAAAAAAAGCTAGGAATGTGGCTCAGGTTAAAGGAGATCAGTCTCCACTATGACAAAAAAGAAAAAGGAAAAAAAAAAAATCTTAAAGGCAAGGAAGATGCTTTTCATTCATTATCCAAACTTTGTCTTCATTGCCTTCTGTGTCAATAAAGATATATACTAAAGTCGTATCTTAAGTTATTTATCCCTAACAAGACTTTATGGGAAAGAAATCAGTGATGTCTCCAAGAGAATCAACATGCATTCCCAGATTAGCCCAAGGTTGCTCATTGGATCACTGCTGAAGAAGAGAAATAGTATCAGAAAGTGAAACCTTTTAGACTTTCTCAGTCCATTGCTGGAATTAAGATCCAAATTCATTATACATGGGTATATGAAACTTGGTATGATAAATATGTTAAAAAGAAGTATCCCAGTTTTATATCCTTAGGGGAGATTAATTAAAATTGATTTAATATTTTATAATAGCTCAAGTTAAAATGACTTATGGTTAGAACAGACTATCTTTAACTCAAAAGAAATATGCACTGAAATTCACTTGTGGGAATTTTTATGAAAGCAGCTATTTTTATAGTTTTGAGCCAAAACAAAAAAATGTTTTTACCTATGAAATGTGAAGGGGGAAATATGAATCTTAGGCTATCTATGCCTTCTTACACATTTGTTTTAGGATGCATATTTTTATCAAAATAGGGATTAATAATATTAGTATTAAGAAGTAATACCCATAGTGCACAATATGAACAAATTTGAAAGGAAACTCAGAATTTTCCTTCTTACATGTCCTGTCCTTTGTGATTGCATAGGAAGCTTAAGACTTCTCCTATCTAATGATATCCTTTTTTCTAGTGTATCATTCATAGTTCCATTTGCCCCAAGGTAAAAGTCCCTAATCTTTAAATAGGTAGTATCCTACTTACAAAATACAGATGAAAAGATTCCACCAATCTGAATATATATTATGAATACAAATGGCACTGATGTTTGGTACATTTGTGTATATATGTAATATATATGCATATATTTGGTTAACACTCATTCAAGTTTACTGTTGCAGTCAGGGTTTACATGTGAAATATTTAATAGGAAACACACTTTATAGAATTATTTTGTAATATTCACCCAAAGAGTCAAATGCAGAAGAGTGCAGATCAGTCCACTCACTAGAAACCCAAAGAAACAATCTGAGGGCCTGGATCCCATGGCAACGTCCTGAAGGGGTCCAGCTGAACAACAGGGTTCTCCAGGAGTCCAGCTGGAGGTCTACAGCCCACGACAACGCCTCGTGTGTGAAGGATCTGCATTAGAAGGCCTGAGGGTCTGTGGAGGAAGCTAGAAACTCTACGCCAGTGGAGTGAAGGATCTTCAATGGATCCAGGAAGCAATGCTCAAAGTAAAGACCAGAGTTTCCTCCAAAAGAACCTCAGCCGTCCTCGACAATGACAAGGTCCCAACCTCCTCCCAAGATGAGTTCCTATCAGGAAAGCCAGTGCAACAAGCTGAAAGTGGATGTTAGAACACAGAAAGGAGAAAGACATTTCTTATTATTGAGTAGGTTGAACCAACATTGTCAAAATTTCCAGTCATAGGCCCAAAATGTGTATACAGATTTAATGCAAACCCAACCAAAATATCAATAGTAATCATTATAGAACTAGAAAAAATACAGAAGGCATGCTGTGCCGGCCCCGCCGCCGGGCTGTGCTGAGACAGCAATTGAGACTGCGTGTGGTGGTGAGAGCCTATAATCCCAGAATTTAGGAGGTTTAAAACAGGTGGATCACTATGAGTCCAGTTTACATAGTGAGACTCTGTATATCCTGTAGACCCCATATAATATATATATATATATATATATATATATATATATATATATATATTTTTTTTTTTTTT
>NDGN011550766.1:0-16371 GCA_002564285.1 Tympanoctomys barrerae | reverse complement strand
GAGAGAGAGAGAGAGAGAGAGAGAGAGAGAGAGAGAGAGAGAGAGAGAGAGAGAGAGCAGACAAGGACCCTTCCAGCCAAGGACCCTTCCAGAATTCCAGGTCACACCTCCAGTGAGCCACCTCCAAACAGGACCCAACTTTTTTATTAGCTAATAAGTTTATAAAGAAATGAAGCCAATCATAAGTAAGGCATGACCATATTCCATCCATTTTTCCAAGGCCATGAGACTTTGGGAAACATTTTGTATCTAAACCATAACACCCTCCAAAGACATGTTCTAGTGACTCAAATACTCCAACTTAGTCCACATTTTAATAGAATATTCTTTTCTAAACATCAGTAGGCTAAATCCACATACAAATATAGAGAAGACATAGTTCAATAATTTTTCCAGGGATCTCTTAACTCAGTTATACTGACAACTATTAACTGACAACTATTAACTGACAACTATTTCATATTAATACTTCATTAATATGAAAAAGTGTCTCATATGTTCCTTAATTCCATGTGAGTTCATATCAATCAGGTTACTACTTATAAAAAATCTTCTAAGAAATTGCCATTGGTATCCAAGGAAAGCAAGCATATTATTAGAAGTTCAGAACATTGATCCTCACTTCCCAACCTGAAGGGAAGAGGTCTTCTCTTATAGATGGAGAAGGGAAGAGAAGGTCTTTTCAATAGATTGGCTCATTAATCCTTATTTAATGAAACATCCATTAGGATGATAAGCAAATGAGTATAGAGAGCTTTAGGATTGATAGACAAGAATGAGTCCACATGTCAGGATATATTGAATTCACAACCACAAAAGCACTTGCATGTAGGATAATTCTAGACTTTGTCTTATGTGTCTCTTCATCTGAATTCTCATTTGTATCTTTAAATTATTCCTCATGAAAAATCTATAATAGCAATTAATTGTTTTCCTGGGGTTCTGTGTTCTATTTCAGTAAATTACTAAAAGTGATGAGTTAAGGTAGGGGTCCTGGAAAACTCTGATTTGTAACCAAATTAGATATTGTAAATAATCACTACCACAACTCTGAACTATGGGGAAATCTTCCGTGAATAAACCTGTAACCTGTGCAGTTTCTTTTAACGTTAGGTAGCAGCATCATAATTGTGTTAAATTGTAAGGCACTCAGGGGGGTTTTCACTAAAACTAGAGAATTAGTTGGTATGGGAAAAACTCCAAAAAGTTATTTAGCAATAAACACAGGTCCATGAGGAGAAACATTTTCACTCTTTTGTTCACTGTTCTATGCACAGGAGACCACAAAATGTACCATTATTTGATTAGCTCGATTTTTGCACCTCAGTTGCCTTTACTGAGGAAATGAGCATGTCTGTTTATTCCACTTGGAATAAGACATCCACATGGGTGAAATGAAAAATGAAACAAAACGGAATATAAGGCACCTAAAACATAGAGTTTGGAACAGATGAAAATGTGACTGTCTAGTTTAGTGTCTCTCTCCAGAGTGCATTCTTAGGAGTTTCTTCTTGTCTAAAAATATAAAAATCATCAGGGATTTTAAAAGACATAGTCAAGTACAGAAAATAATTCTATGATAGAAAATGCACATGGAAACAAACTTTCAAATGCAATGCTTTCCTCATAACTGCAATCTAAGACTAAAGAGAATTTCCCAAAGGAGTATTTCACTTCACTTGAGATAATGTATCCTACATTATTTTGACCCAACATTGAACTCCATCATCAGTGAGGGTAAGCTCAAGGGAAATACTTAGACTTTTTGCCATAAATTCCAAACTATAATGAGAGACAAGATTATCTAATTCATTCTTCTGAGACAAGCAAAACAACCTGTTTATGAAGAAAGCAACTAACTGTCAGGTCATATTAAAAACTCCATTAGATGTTTTGCCTCAAAGGTATTTTTCAGAATTTGAATTTTATAAATCGAGGAAAAGGTTTTGGTTATTTTCATCATGAATTATTTTCAATTTATACTATACTAAATATGACTAGAATGGGAAACAGAGATAAGCTGTTATTTTTAAAGGAAAACTTGTTTAGATATCATAATACATTTCAGAGATATTAATATCAATTACTATTTATGTTTATTAAGTATCTTTCATTAAAAACAAAACAAATAGGAGGGAGATGGACAGGGAAAGACTGAGAAAGAGAGGCTGGTAAATTATAGGAAGTATTTTAGACAACTATAGGGTCCAGAAGTTCCATTAACTTCAATCTGCAGCATAGAGACTAAAAGATGGTGATAAATTCAGTTTGAGTCTGATAACTTGGGAACCAAGAACACTCATGATGTAACTTCCAGTCTAAATCCAAACCCTGGGAATGATTACTGAGTTGACGTTGAAGGTAATGGCTTAAGCACTGGTTCAAGTTTGAAAGATGAAAACGCAAGTGTGACAATGTCTTGGGGCAGGAAAGATGCATGCATCCTAGTTAAAATGAGAGAGAAGAGGGATAGGAGAAAGAGAGAGGGAGGGAGAGAGCAACCTGATTTTCCTCTGGCTTTTTGTTCAGTCCTTCAGCTGAGCCGATGTTGATACCTCTGCTCTTCTCAGCCTACACATTATAATGCTATTCTTTACTGAAAATAGCCTCAGAGACACACAGTAAAGTAACGTCTTATTCAGTTCTCTGGGCATTTCTTATCTCAGTGAAGTTGATAAAAAAATTAACAATCATAACATGTCAGAACATAAATTACTTAAAATGAAACTGAAAATGAGAAAACATGTGAAAAATTCAGCAGACCTAGATAGTATGACAATAACATAAACCAAAGTTGTAAATATGTGTTATATTTTATAAACCTATTTGAGAACGCTTTCATGTGTTGGATTATAACAAATTTGAAGTACCTGACTAAGGATATTTAAATAACATTTAATATAGTATAACCATCAACTTCGTATACAATCTACTGGATTTTATTTCCAATCTTTCACCACTTGGGTCAGCAGAGTTAAAACTTTGTGAGGAGCTAGATAGATATAATCACTTGTCTTAGATGAATTAATCACAATATGTAAGAAATGTGGATCAGGAAGGGCTCATTAAGGTGGACAATAAAAATTCCATTAAAATGCTAGAATGATTAGCCAGCTCTATCCTTTTGTTTGTTATTATAATTTCTGGCTTCTGTTTGAGGTGAGGGTCTAACTGATGAATGAAATATGTGATTATTGCAATACTGAATATCTAAAATATTTAAGTCATTAGGAGTTCACCTGAATAAAAGCTGTTAAAAATCTATATATCTTTATCTATCTGTATATATTATTTTGTAGATCTCTATCAGAAATTTGCTATATTGAAAAATTACTTCTGAACTTGCCACTAAATGTGGACATCTTATGCCATATTATTTTTCATATAAATCAACTAGAAATAGTGGTGTTGAAACAGGCAAATAAAGTCCAAATCTACCCCAAAACTTTCTTTAAATCTTTTCATTTTCTTCCAACTAGTATAGTCACAGTTTCCCAAGTAACTTGTGCCAGTCCCTGATCAATCAGATGCTTCAAGGGACATATGTTTGAGCTGCGGAAAACTTCTGTTGTGGGTCCATCGCAGATATCTCAACTCTTCAAATGACTGGATTGCCTTACAGATTGTGTTCTCAGCCTGGTCAAAAGGCCCACATAACCCATGACCAAAGAGAAGCTTTTCAGTTAGCTAATAGGACACTGCTCATGTGTGGACCCATTGTTTTGATTTCCTTCTTTCCCCTGTATAACCAGATTTCCTATAAACTTGCGGGCTTCCGTCTATGCACTTTTCCCTGCCTAATGAAGCTTATTACTTGTTTTGAGTAATATATTTTTCCTAATTGTCATTTTAGTCTTGGGTAGAGCAGGCTCAGCTGTACACTGAAAGCTGTGCACACAGAAGGCTGCTGGCATGAAAAGCAGCAAATAGCTGGGACTGGAAACACTGAGAGTGGCCAGAAGCCAGGGAGTGACAGAGAGCAACAGAGCTGCTAGATCCAGCTGCTGGAAGAGTGCCAGCAAGCTGCGGGTAGCTGCCAGCTTCATCTGCCAGTAGAACAGCAAGGGGAAGGGGTGAGGCTGCAAACACTAAAATTTATAGCTGACAGTATTTAAAGATCTGGAATGTTGTAAAGGCACTATACTTTGCCTATTTCTGATTTCTATTCCAACTGAGCAAAAGAACTCTTGGGCAATTTGTAAAAATGGCTTGCTTGTTGAGTGAGGAGATTCAACAATATCAAGTGCAAAGAGATATTTAATCATGATAGACATAATTATGGACTAATGTACACAAATTTACCCCTAATCACATGGGGATGCTTGGAATTTTTAAGCTACATTTTATATCTCACTGTAAATGAGCTATGCATTCTATGTAGAAGCTTGCTCTATATAGCAGGTTGCTATAAGAAAGCCATGAAGAATATTAACATTGTCCTTAATGTAATATCAGATCATCAATATTTATAAATATGTTTCACAATTTATTTTTCATAATTTAATCATCCAACATTGATTAACTTAAAGAAATGGTGGCTTTGAGAATAAAACAAATTCTAAGTGTGAATATATACTTTAAATAATCACTGAAAAAAATTAAGACTAGGTTACTATTATTTCTAGGCAATGTTTAGATTCCCATCTTTTGTTCTCTCCAGCCTTAAATAACTTTTCTTTCATGGTACTTTTTGAATTAAATAACTGGGAGACAACCGAACATACACCAGCAGTGTCTGAAGAGGCAGTATAGTTGCAGCTTACTGAACACTGCCTGTAGTCAAGTGAAGACAGAACAAGATACTTAAGGTACCAACTATAAAAGGGAGATTCTTTGTCAACAGTCACTCTCCAGACGCTTGCAAGGTCTTCCATATGAAACTTAATGCATCTCAGTGCATTAAGAATAGCAAGAAAAATATCAACAATAGTAAACCAGAAGATAATGTTTTGATCTATGTGTTTTGTAAATGCTTAAAATATCCCTCAAGCTAATCTATGCTTAGAAGTCAGAAGAGTGCTTATAGGGGGTGGAGAGTGAAGAGCAGGGCCTCAGAGCATTTCTTTGTGCTGGCACTAGTCTAATCCATTCCTTGACTTACGTCTGGATTCACCGATATATTCAAGAATATTCATCAGTCTATATGATTGCCTCGGTTAACTTTTCTGTATGTATACTTTAAACCATTAATAAGTTTCCAAAAAGTAGACATTTTCCTTTGCAGTGATACATTCCAACAAAAGTTTAAATCATACAAACATTTGACTTCTGTTCAAGCTAGGTCACTCTCAGATATTTTAATAATGTAAAAGCAACAAGCCTGATGAAAGACAAAATGGCATGGATAAGATTAAATAGTACCTTAACTGCTGCATTTTCATCATTTTAATTTTATAAGGGCCAAGGCAGGCATGAAAATAACCAATACTTGAAAATAATTTCATAATTTATTACCTTGGTCAACATTGCTGATATATCTTCCTTAAAATAAATGAAAATATTTATAATTAGGTTACCAAGATTTACTAATCAATAATGCCCTTCATTATATACTCATATAATACCATAAATTACGAAATGTGAGAAATAAAGAAAAATTGTTGGAAAGCTGAGAAGAATACTGCAAAAATCTCATGGTTGACTTTTTTTTTCATGGTTGACATTTTAAGTATTTTGAACTGAATATACAGCCTCAAATTCTTGACTTTCTCCCATACTTCTCTCTCTAAATCTTCATTTTTGCTTTAAGCTCAAGCAGGAATTTTCTGTAAAGTTCCCCTGAATAAAAGAGTCCCTTCAAAATAAATCTCATTGTCTTGAGCACTTTCTTCATGGTATCACCATACAAGGAAAGCTAATTTGCAGGAAAAAAAAATGTTAGAACTCATACCACTCCTGGAATTCAGATAAACATTGTTACAGGCTGTTTCTCCTTTTGGCCCATTCTTCTGTTCTAAAATTAATTATTATTCTTCTCTAAAATTTCATGCATTCCTAACTTGCATCTTCCCTGTAGAGAAGGCATATAAACTTCTAAAGTTCATTAGGTTATGTGGTTCTCAGTTCTCTCCTTATGTTGCTGCCATGCAAGCCATAAAGTTTAAACATTTTTTCCTGTTAGTGTCTCCTGTTACTTCATTCTAGAAAACTCAATTAATATGAATCTTCAGAGGTAAGACTGAGAGCAAAGGAAGGTCATCATTGTAAAAGAATTATAAAAATGCTTCCCAACTTCTACTCTTTGCTGTCTTATGATTCCTTTGCTCTCAATTTTAATGAGGTATAATTAACAAAAATTATATATGTTTAACTCCTATGATTTTTGATGTATTTAAATAACTTATAATTATTATTATTATTAGTTAAGTATTTACTTTTTTGTACTGGAGATTGAACTCAGGACCTTGTGCTTGCCAGCCAGGAGCTTATGCCACTGAGCTATCTCCCCAGTTTTTGATGTATCTGGTACAAGATCTCACTATGCAGCTCAGACTTGTAATGATCCTCCTGTTTCAGCCTGTCAAGCACTGGGATTACAGGCTTGCACCACCATACCAGGTCTCTGTGGCCAGCTCAGCACACTTGGGGATGGGGCACACACAGCCTGTGGTGCTGGAATCGAACCTGGTCCCTGCGCTTGCTAAGCAGGCAGGTAGCCTACTCAGCTATCTTGCCAGCCCTTCTACGATGTTTTAGTAAAAGTACACATTGTGAAATAATTAGCATTAAAAAGCTAATCAATAATATTTGCCCACTAACAGGATTACTGTTTTGTTCATGGTGCTAACCTTTAAGATCTACACTTTTAAAACTTTTAAATTACAAAATAGAATAGTAACTACAGTTATCCTTTCCTATTAGATCTCCACAGTTACGCTGCATAATTAAAGCTTGCAACCTCTGATCAGCATATACCGATTTCCCCATACTCTTGGTCCCATTTCCTGCCCAAGAACTTTCCTGTTCCCATCTACCATTCTACTTTCTACTTGTAGGAGTTCAACCTTTTTTTTTTTAAGATTTTCTGTATAGATACAATCATGCAGCATTTGTCTTTTCAGGAATGTCTTATTTTATTTACCATAATCCTATAATTTCTGCCCATAAGTAATCAGTGTTTATTTTTTAAAGCATAATGATCACTTTCTTGAGAAACCTTTGGACAGAAGCAAGAAATTTTGTCAACTGGGGGACAAGAGTCAGGCACGCAGTCTTTGCCACAGCCATTTATTTTCTCATTTAAGATCTTAACATGGGAAAATGCTTTTTCATAATTGATGCCCCCAAATTGCTTGTCTACATGAGAACTCATCCTTTACATAACTCTTTTCACAGATGAACATCAGAACACATGTTTCTTACCACCATGATAACAAATCGTCACAGAGAAGCAAATGAAAAGATAGAGCATTCAAGTGAAGTGGGAATTTTGAGCAAATGTCAAGATTGTTCTGTCACAGCTCTCAGGAGAGTACAGTTATCAGCCATGGAAACCTGACTGCCCCATTCCTTTACTTTGTCATTTCATGTATCTGCGGACAGTTTTAAGCCACCACTCTGTGTGGGACAAGCAGGTTTCTTGGCTACAGCAGTTGTACTTCATGCCTGCAAGGCATCTTCAGGGTCTGCGCACCAAATGGCTAGCAAAACAGTTCTGGATTGGAATGAGAAGCTTGAAATGTTTTTACCTAGAAAAGAAGTAAACAGTATACAGCCTAGAAGATGTCTGTTTTTTTTTTTCCTAAATCTCCCTTTAAAAAATACAGATGAAATTTAGCTGCAGGAGCATTGCTCAATCCCCCACCATCTCAATGAGTTCATACTGTGTAAATATTGTGATCTTAATAAATAAATACTGAAGCACAGCTGGCGCCGGCAAGATATCGCTGTGAAGTTGCTGTGGCCCTGTTATCACCAGTGGGTGTTGCTAATTATCCTCAAACTGAGGCTCTGGCTTACTAGGGGGAAAGAATGCAGAGGAAAGTCAACAGAGGTTGAAACAAAAATAAAACACTGCTTGCTTCAGTCCATAGCAAGGGCATTCCACCCTTGTGAAAATGGAGATACATATAGTGTAGGTATGTGAGTTGCTTTTCTCTGTAAAAATGATTTAACAACACTATTTATTTCAGCTCTTGATTGCATTCCAGCTGATTAAAATTCACACCACTTGTTTGTAAGGGCAAGAGGAGGTAATTGGGGTGTTCAAAGGACAGCACTGGGAGCCTGAATGTCTTAAATGAATGAGTTTATCAAGAGAAAGGAATTTTTTTCCTCCTTCCCTGCTTTTCTGGCAGGTGTGTTAATGACCTAGCTTTGCACATTGCACACAAAAGAGGTTTATTGTGTATAATTCTCCTGACTTGAGAAAGCAGATGCTCTTTAGAGGTATTGTCAAGCAGAAGAGAAGCTGCATATGAATTGCTACATTCTTTTTTGAAAATGCCATGGTTAATTTTTAATTGCTGGCAGCAGGGTAGACCTGATGACCACAGCATTCCACTCAGGTGGGGCTGCTGCTGGCTCATCAAATTATTGCTGCCTTTCAAGTAATGTTATTTGACTTTGAGCTCAGTGGATAAACACAGAATATGGTTAAAGGGCTTCCACTGTTTTGTGCTGTCATGTTAAGGGATCTACTCTCACTGATTTCAGCATTTCATTATACAACAGGGAGATAGGTCCTATGAAAATGCAAATTACCTTAAGTATGAGTTGGATTCTTCTCTAGTTCTCCCCACCATGATTTCTTTTATCCTCTGGTCTTGTTTTTAGCAATTCTTCTCCCCATGACCTTCAGCCTCCATCCTCCATGTTCCCCTTGTTAAAAAGATTAAGGTTCTAAGGCAAGATGATTTGGGGCCAATTGTTCTTGTGATTCACAATGGGACATCCCTATTCCCTAAAATCTATCACAAAGTCTGACACTTCTGGGAGTTCCCTGCTGTTTTATTCAACAGTGCCTCAGTGGGAGGCATCTTGGGCTTTTCTAGCCTATGGGAGAAAAATGTTCAATACTTATTAAAACCGTTGGGGAATTTCTATCAAGCAGTGTGTCTGTAGAAGAAATTTACATTGTTTCACACTTTGCCTTCTTGCCTGGACCATTCAATCCAAATCATTCTCCATGTTATTCTAAAAAATTTTTAATCCATGCAATAAAAAAAATTTAATTCATGCAATAAAGCCACTAGAGCCTAAAATATATTTCATCTGTATTGAATGTTGTTTCTGTAGTTGCCTGTGTGTGTCCCTATATTAGTAAAGTCATAATCATTCCAATTATAGAGGGAGAGAAGAACTCTCACAAATAGCATCTTGCGTCGTTTTCAGGTTTAGCAAACATTGATGCCAGGGACACAATTCAAGAAAAGGCAGCTAACATCATTAACTTAATGAAATTATAATCACAGTAGGTGATCTTTTAGCGAGGCCAACAATACTTTTATATTACATCTCAAATGGACCAAATTATTGGCACTAACATTCAGATTATACACCTTCTACCTCATCTCTCCCAAATTCCCACTTTGGTCTTGACATGTGCTTCTGTGAGGTCCCCTTTCTTCTTTACCTCTCTGACCCTATTTTATTCTCAACCATTAGTTCCTCTGAGTTACACTTTAATTCTCACCAGCTTTTCAGTGTTTATTTTTTAATGGCATCTGTTTTAAACTGATTCTCTGGTCTCTGCTGCTTCTTCTTTCTCAGCAAGAAGTCCCTGAGTTCATCTGAGCTGCAGGAATTCAATATTTGATCATATTTCCAATTTGGCTAACAGCCAGGATATGCTTGATTGTAATGACTATAGTTTTATCCAGAAATTAAAGGTTTGAAAAAACTTAAAGTATTCCAGTTTATGTGTCCTTTAGCACAGCCAAAATTTCTAAAAATTGACTTAATAATTTCTTAAGCATCTCCACCTTGAATGCCTAGGAAAAGAGAAAACATTGTTAATTTCCAAAGGCATCTCACTAACTTAGGAAGCTCTCTTTATAAAATAAACCATATTTATATTGACCCAGTATTTCCCTTTGGGGTGGTTTTCAATCCCTACCCTAGCTTCATGAAATCATCGTGCTCTTTTTGAAATGGCCATGCCTTGAGTATTTCTTCAGAAATGTGCTCTCATATTTTCAAGTAATTCTTGAATTAATTCATTTATTTATCTTTGTTGTGCTGGGGATTGTGCCCAGGGCCGTCACAATCACTTACATCCCTAGCTTGTTTTATTTCGATATAAGAGTCCACTAAGTCACTAAACTGCCCAAACTCTACTCAAACTTGTGATCTTCCTACCTCAGCCTCTCAGAGTGCTGTACCTAGCTCAAGTTATTTAATGTTAGAGTCCTTCCTGTGTCACTCAAATTGTGTTCTGTTTACTGATTTCTTTCATAAATTTCAACTTTAAAATTAAACTCAATTAAAACTCAACAATTTTTGTTTTAATTTCTAGTGCCAAGTGTGCTTAACTTATAGAGGCAGCATAGGACTGCAACTGATTATTGAGTGTACAGGAAAAAAAGGATTATTACCTACCAACTAGCTCCATTATCATAATCTCATTAAGTAAAATCTTTAACAAGAGGTTCCCACACATCTAAAAGTGGACTACTGTAGGAATTTGAAATTACACTGTAATATGGTCTTATTTTAGTAAAATTCCTTAGAATATCTTTTAGTTCATCATACTTATTTCTTTATTTGACAGGCAGTACTGAGGAAAGTGCGGGGCCGGCCAATATCTCAGCCGATTAAAGCTCCTGAAAGCAGGTGCAGGGGCCGGGTATTCGATTCCCATACCTGCCGTGCCAGCCCTGTCCCCGGGGTGCCCTGAGCCCGAAATTGAGACTGGCGCAGTAAGCGCCTGTCATCCCAGCTCTTGGGAGGCTGTAAACAGGCGGATCACTACGGGTCTGGTCTAGTAGTGAGACCCTGTAGACCTTCCCTCCCCAAAAAAATGTTTATTGCTTCATTATTTTCTTTCATTTTGGATCCAGTACTGACAATGCTGTCTAATATTCAACCAAGTATTTTTTTCTTCACCTTTTTTGTTCTTTCATTTATCTTTAGCACTTGTTCCATATGAGGCCAGGAAGGAAATTTTCAAACTAAATTCACACCGTTCTGAGCATCTCAATTTATTTGCACAATAATTATATAAAAAAAAAACTTATACTGAACAATTGTGATTAGTGGGTAGATAAACAAAAACAACTTAATTTTTTTGTTCTAAAATAGTCATATTCACAAATTAAATGAAAATGCTATTTTACTTCCTTTTTTACACAACTACAATTATTTAGTAGTGGTACAAGTGCATGATTTGAGCAGTGAAAAATGTTTCAGGATTTAAATAGCATCATTCTCATTTGCTGTGGTGCTTGCATTTGATTACAACCATCTAAATCCCATTAACCTATAAACATGTTTGTACCATTGAAATGAATTATAGAATGTAATGTTCCAATGTTTGGTGTATTTGCATTTCTCCTTATGTATTTAAAATATCATAGGACAGCTCTTGAACGTCTCTGACCATTTCAGACACATGAGCCTAGAATTCACTATCATATTGAGGTTTCTCTTTTTTTTTTTAAGTATTGAGTTTGATGCACATCGGTCAGACCTATGATAAGCCTCAGAGACTTTCAACTTGAACATAAGAATCTCAGCCCCCTTGAAGGCTGCATTTCATCTTACAAAATAAAAGGAATATACTTCTGCCAATTGAAATGTACAAGGCTTTGCTTTGTCAGGACAACTAATAAGTCTTTTGCTACTTTCAATTTTTTTATAGATTAAATGGTTTATATTCAAAACATAGTCACTGCCTCTTACGTTATCACTGATTGGTTACTGATGAATGGAGAGACTCAGCGATAGTATCATATATGGTGATTTGAGGCATGCGAGTCTTCATGAGATATGATGCTTTCCACAGTATTTTTATTATCATCCAAATCAAATGAAATAACTTTTGACAATTTGAAGGCAGATGCAGCGTACTCTCAGTCAGCTTTAACTAATCAGGATTTATGAGGCACTGTGTCTTTATTTCTGATCTGTTTGCATATCTGAAATTAGAAGCGATAATGCAGAAGTGTGTCTCCTGGGATGTCTCCTGAGGATTCCTTGCATCCTTGTTAGGAGACAGGACTGCAGGCTGGGATCATCTCGCAATTGTCAGGAGTGAAGTGCGTGAGCTATCAAACACCACACTTCTGAGACAAGGGGAGGCTCCCTGGGGCCACTAATGTGTTTAGGATAGTTCATTAGCAACCACTCTTCTCAAGGAAGTTCACAAAGAGGCTTCTTTTTCTCAAGTCAGCCATCCCCCATTCCAGTATACCTGCTAGGGCTAGTATTATTCCTTAACAATTTTTGTAGTATATCATTACTTACCTCCCTGCGGCCCCTTCTGCAAGGAAACAGACCACCAGAAGAGTTTCCATGCTAAAGATATAAGTCTCAAGTTTACTTGTTAGTATCAGTGAGCTTTGTGAATTTAAAGTTTGTAAATCAAAAAATTAAAAGTCTGTCTCAGAACACAACACAGGAGTGCAAAAATCTTCTGAAAACTAGCAAAGTAATTAGCTAGACACATCATTAAGAAGCTGCATATGGGGGCCTGCCGGTTAGCTCAGTTGTTTAAGAGGGTGCGTATGCAAATGCAGTCAGGAGCAGGATACTGCAGTTGGATCCCCAGCTCCACATGCCGTACCAGACCTGCCCTTAAGTTAGCCTGAGTCACCCCCCTCCACCAAAAAAAAAGAAGCTGCATAAACATTTGCTCTAAATGATACAAAAACTGTGGTTTATCAAGTTATCTTTTTTCAGCATAGCATCTTTAATAACTGTCATACAGATTTTAGAGGATGACCTGTTCATTTTTGTGGTGTAAGGTCGATTTGGACATGAGTCTCTCAATACCCAACCTGTGTGCGAGCAGAGATACCAGACTCAGCTCAGCCCTGGAGTCCTCAGCAAACATGGGATGTCATAAAAGTGATAAGATGGCACATACAATCCTTCAAACTCTTCGACATCTAAATACACACAAACATACACTTATATAAGAATCCTCAAAGACTTCTTCCACTGAACCATAACACATCCAGAAATCTTTCACAATGATGCTCACTAAGATCTTTGCACCTAATATTCTGTGCCTTCCTTCAAGTCTTATTTTAAAAATCCCACTTCTCTTTGTTCCCTACAGATGGTCTTTTCACTCTCTGTCTGCCTGGACCCAGGCACAATAATTCCGTGGTACGTAGGCTTTACACAAGCCTTATGATTTCAGCCTCTGACTGTTCCTTACATATGAGCCTATTGGCTATGAGAAATCTTAAATATGGACCTCAGGACATAGCTGATAGGTGAATTTCCAAATTATGGTCACAATCGTTGTTAAGTTGTGAATGTTTCTGGAATGTACTGCTCTAAAGATTTTATTTAAAATAATATCGTGCCACACTACTGTTTATATTGCATTCTTATTTTTTTCTGGATCAAATTTTCATTATAGAGCAACACAAGTATCATAGATGCAACTCTATCCAGGTTACATTACTTAGATCATGATGTCTCTTCCATCTACAAAACACACACAAAAAAGAAAGCTTCCCCGGACACACTCACAAAGAAAAACTGTGCAACTCTGTCATTCAATCTTCAATAGGGTACACTCTTATATTTACAAAGCCTATATATATATATATATATATATATATATATATATAATAACCAGAGTTAGTTCTTTCTGGTGTCTTTTCTTATTCTCTTCACATATTCACATTACTTCTTACTCTCTTGAAAATTATCTGAAATTTTATAGAAAACTAATGATTTGCCATATTCCTTCGCCAGTGCTACCCTCATCCAGATGAAAGAAGAAAGAAAGAAAATTAAAAAATAATTCGTGATAAAGCAAAGAAATATATTACATAACATAGTGCTTGTGACATGGAAGAAAAGTGTTCAGATTACACCTGAGGACAAAGAAGGTTCTGAGGTGTGTATATTAATATAGTTTTCTTGGAAGAATATTGGAAAGGAAAGGCAAGACATATCAAAGGGATGAAGGAGAGAACCTGAGAGGGAAGACAGGGGAAAGAAATAATCCTTCTGAAATAGGATTCCAGAAGGATTATTAAAGCTATGCTGGTGTGGAAGTTGTTTCATGTGTATTTTGATCCATTTCCTTCTGTTTGTGACACCAGAACACAGACTCAATGATAAGGAAGAAAGGTACACTCTCATGCTGCATCTTGGGCCTAACGTTGAGAAACTTCTGGCTGACAGAGTATTGAGGCAGAAAAGGGAGTCAGATGAGGTCAGGGAGCCAACCTGGCTTTTCTATTAGACCCGCTCAAAATACAACTTATTAACTCCACCCAATAACTTCATGGGTAGGTAACTCATTCATGAATGCAGAACTCTGATCATTCTAAAAGATTCTACTTGGTCCCATCTCTTGCTATGTCAAGTAAAAGTTACATTTCACTATACGTACTACAGGGAAGAAACCATACTGAAACCATGGAAATGTGATTATTAGCCATGAAGTGATTTATTATAGCTGAAATGTAAAATCAACTATATGAGAATGTAGTGAGAGGGAGAAGAAAATTGAGGATAGGGGATTTTTATTAAACCAAAGCTGGAGAGGTAAATTGGGGTCAGTTCACTGAAGATTTGTAATTAAGTGAAGAACCTGATTAAATCTGGGTCTTAGTTAGGCAGGGAAAATAGGCTGGTAGCCTAGACAAGGAGATCATACGAAAGATTAAAGATAGATAAAGCCATAACTTTCCCAAGCAGACATAATCCAGTAGCAACATTTGCATGGTATGAGACAGGCTACTTAATCTTTCTAAACCTTACAATAGGGAGAGCAAGAGGGGTTGATAGGGAGTGGAAATTTTTATTGAATTAATATGTACAATTGTACATATTAATTAATGAATACAATGTCACAGGAAAGAAAGGTGAGAAATAAAACCTATTTGAAGCTAGACATAAAAATTTAGTGATTGGTGAGATATAGGCAGTAAATGATGAGAATCTAGAACAGAAGTCAGAAAATTCCACCCTCGGCATCAAATCTGTCCACCTGCCCATTTTTATGAATATAATTTTACAGGAACAGAGCCACTGACATAAATCTGTGCAGATGATCTCTTGCTATAATGTTAGCCCTAAGAATTTACAATTGTGACCATACAATTTTTTTGGTTATCTTTTTCCACTTCCTGTTACAAAATGCCTGACACCTAAAGTTAAAGAAGAAAAGGTTTATTAGCTCATAGCTTCTGGAATTTTCAGTTCTCAAGTGGCTGGCTGTAACGCAGACTGGCATGGCACAGGGCAAAAAGTTCAAGGTGGCAGAAGCCAGCAAAAGCAATAAAAACAAAGGTGGGGACCAAGCCTCATTTCCTTTCCTATGTTATCTGCAGGCTACTTGCCCTAGGGTGGGTCCTTTGCACCCACACATTGTCTGTGCCCTCCTTCTGCACAGGTTCAGAATATTTACAAGGTTAGGACCCTGAACCCCTACTGCATCCCTTAGTTAAGTAGCTAAACTTCTCAAATTGACACAATGATTCAACCATTACAGTGTTTCAAGATGAAAATATTTACTCTGCTCAATATAGAAAAATTTTGTCCATCCTCATTGAAAATCATCATTTATCAGCTGGTACATTATTTTACAACTAAAAGCTCAACCTTCTCAATATTGAGATCTAATGTGAGCACAGTCATGCTTTCTACATGCCAGTCTTTTAAGTCCACGTCTGCGTAGCTTCTTGAGTCAAAAGTAAAGTCCCTAAAATAACTTTTGTTGCTCTTCAATTTGATTTTACTGAAAAACAAAGGTGATCTCTGTGCTTCAGTTTGAGCCATTGTCACCAAACAAACATCTTTACTGTCATTTTTTTTAAAATTTAACTGTTAGAAAGGTAACAAAATAGTGAATTCTAAATTTCTAGTCCTCAAAATGAAGCAATCTTACATACAGAAGCATAAGCATGTGCATTGTGCAGACTGCTGACTGACAAACATGCTTATGATTAAGGATGGAAGGAGGAGAAAAAGGAAAAAAATGAAAATGAAGCAGGAGGAAAGAATGGAGAAAAGAGACAGATGTAGGCGTGGAAAAAGGAAACTTTGGAAACATATAAAGGGAGGACCATTTTTTAGTGGAAAAATATATATCTGTATATACAAAATAGTTAGCATAGATATACAGCTACTTTCTCTTAGTTAAATGAGAAGAAAGTTTTGAACTAATACTGTTTAGACAGATATCATGTCTGCATCTTGTACTATGAATAACTACTATGAAGACAACAATATGCAGTGTAT
>NDGN011550764.1:0-12429 GCA_002564285.1 Tympanoctomys barrerae | reverse complement strand
TATGCAGAGAGGATATGCAGAGACAGTAATCTGCTTTATGCTATTGAGATAGTATCTAATGTTCTGGGGATCTGGTGCTGAGCCAAAATGGAGACAGTTGCTCTTCTGGCAAGAACAGCTGCTCAGGTGGTCCTCCATCCCTAGGGTCATGTGATTTGCCCAAATTAGCTCAGTATTCCAATTGTAAAACTAGGGTGATCTGTTTTGCCTCAACCAACAAATAAATATCAAAAAACAGGTAAGAAAGAAGGTACTTTTTGTTATTTTTATTGAAAATAATTATTGCATTTCCCTACTTTAGAAATGAGACTACATCAGGGAAACATCTGGAAACATCAGCTGAAAAACTTTTTAGGAAATTTTCACCTAGATTAATTGAGGAAATGTCAGATCATTAGTAACCACCAATAACCATTCTACTTGACTTAATATTTCTGTATATACACATGATAGCTTGGATAATTGTACTGCTGATTTCTGCTGGTCTACTAAAAGGAGCAGTGAATGCTTCAAGTCTTTTTCTGTCTTCTTTTTAAGTTTTTATGATTTTTTTTACTAATTTTGCATGCTTATATCTCATAATCTTGTAATTTGAAGACAATACTATGCAATACAACAACTATTACTGAATTCCTATTCTTTTGTTTACTGAAATTCTGTATCATTTCTAATGGCTTTTTAAAATATTTTTTTATTCTCTTTAAAAAATAAAATACTAACATTATTTGTACTTCAGTTATTTATATTACAAATTATCTGATACATTATCAGTGTATATATATACGAAACTTTTCATATTATCTATGGTAGTGAAGACAAGAACAATGTAAATAAATAAATAATTAAATTAGTTATAACATTTTTTCATGGCATGCCATCATTACAAATCTATTTTTTTTCTTTTTCTCTTGCTTTTTTTAATGTTTTTGGTACAGGGTCTCACTACGTAGCTCAGACTCATAGTGATCCACCAGTTTTCAGTCTCCCCAGTATTGCAACCTCCCCAGGCATGTGCCACCACACCTGGTCTCAGTTGCTGGCTCAGTGTACCCGGGTGGAGCCAGTGCAGCATGTGGTGCCGGGGATCAAATCCCAGTCCCTGCGATTGCCTAAGCAGGCTCTTAGCCTGGTGAGCTATCTCACTGACCCTACAAATCTAAATATTGCTGACATTAAAACATGATGTGTAGATAGGTAGACTGTAATTTGATAAAGATAAAAAAGAAAACATGAAAACAATTGCACAAAGAAAGGAACGACATCCGGTGACACAAATACCATAAAAGCTTAATGTACCAAAATGCAAATACCGTTTTGCGCAAAGAATCTGAAATGACTTTTTCTTCTGTGATCTGTATGCAGTGTAGATTGTTAAACCTAATTATTCTTTTACTAACACAAAAACAACATAGCTAAAATTTTCTCTAAAATGGAAATGTATTATGAGGTTGCAGGGAGGATTGAGGAAGCAAAAGGAAAAGAATGAGTAAATTTACTTTGGAGAGGAAAATGTTGACATGATAACGTATGACCAGTTCATGTTCTCTGACTAGACATTGCACAGAAACTGGAGCACCCAAAACACAGATCCAGAGGAAGTTAGCTTCAATGTTTAAAATTTGAAATTAATAAAAAGAAAATCTTTGTAGATAGTGCTGGGACTAGAATGTGGCAAATGAGACCCTCATTACCAATACAAAATTTAAAGGAATACCAAAACACAAAACTAAATGACAAAAATGCATAGGATTCTAAGACAATGCTAAAAACAATGCAAACATTCCTTATTGATCAAGTGTCATAATGCACACTTGAGGCAAGTAATTGGCTAAAGGCAGATTTTTGGAGTTCTTTACTAAAGATTTTGAAAAAGAGAAAAGCAAATTTTAAAACATCAAGAAAAATATAAAGCCAAACATGTTCTTGTTTTCCTTTGAGGTGTAAGAATACAGTAATCCTTAACCATTGCTGTGTAGCTATAATTCACGACACATTTAAGCAAAGGAGAAGGTTATGCAATTGGAAAGTCAGTCCTAGTCACACTAAAGGGAATAAAAGTATAAATAAATAAACATGGTAGATTCCAGTGGAGAAAACATTAAATTGAGCTCAGCACTTTTATTCCCCCCTCTATCATCCGTTAGGAAAGTGATTCATCCAGATGAAGAGACTAAGATGACACTGGTATAGTAGGATGATGACAGCCAGGAAAAGGACTTCAGTTCCCTTTCTGAGGATTTTCAATCCCTAGGTCACTGAGAAATGCAACATCTCCCCCCAGGGCCTTTTTCCAATGGATTCCAATAGTTAGGCCAAAATTTTTCTCTGTAACTGAAGAATTTTCTTCTGGAGAAATTACTTTCTACCTGGACCTGACATCTGGTTCTGAGCAAGAGGTTAATCTCATTCATTTCATTATTTAAGTCTTTCCAATTGGAAGCAATCTGGAAAAACTCATGCTCAGGAGTTTTGAGTCTGGCAAACATAACCTCAGTCAAGAGTCAATGTGAAAAGTGCTGCATTCCTCACCAATAGCCCCCCGTATACTCACATTCTGCTTCAGTGCTTATAGTGACTGGAAACTCATTATAAGTTAGCATCTTCCCTTTTTGGCAAATACTAAGCTTATTTAGAAAAATAAAACTTGGCTTTTTAAATTATAGAAATGTGCATAGTCGAGGGAAGCCATCTGTATGGAAGGGAATAAACAGAAAAGTTAGTTTTTCTTTCCTCACATTCCCTGGTCTAGAGGTACTTATGATTCTTGCTTTGCTGTTATTTCTATTAAAGCTTTACTGTATAACCATGCATTTCTATATCGCTTCAGTTTTATACAGCTGGAATTAGGCGGCACACACCAGTTCAGTTCTAGAATTTTTCACTGAAGATTGTATCTTTGATACTTTCCATGACAGTATTGCACATCTGCCTCATTCTTATCATTTCCCTTGGCACCTACTTTTCCACTATGTATGTATCCATATAGTTGTCCTATGAGTAACTCTATTTTTATTATCTTTAATCCTTAGATGTCATTTTCTACTGACTTGACATCTATCTTCTTGCTCCTTACCGCCTCCCTCATCATTTCAACCTCCTATTTCTCCTCAACATGATAGTTTTTCAAATACTGAAGATTATTATCATGTTATTGCTCAATTCCACCTCCTTGAGTCCATTGCCCTACCCAGATAAGCATGATCTAATATAACATTAATAGACATGGAATTTAATACAACCAGTTGCATACAGGAAAACAGAGAGGGAAAATAATAAGATTTTTAGAAGGGTGCATGGTATTGCATTTTCACTTATTCCTTCCAGTGGCCACTTACTGCTTTTGACCTTGGCAATAGGAAGAAGAAGGAAGTACTTTCCAGACAGTGAAAAGTATCTGAGTTGACTCAAGAATCCAAGTGAAAAAAAAAATTTATAGTCAAAGTTGTTTACAATGGAAACTAAAACCACAAAGTGAGAAAAATCCAGCACTTTCTCTCTCTCGTATCAAAAAGAATCTCAAATTATTGCTATGTCCTTTGAGCCTGGGGCACTGGTTCCTTTGGCCTAGGTCATGACCTAGGGGAAAACTAGTCTCAAAAACTGCAGATTTAAATGGTGTTGAATGTTTATTTCTCCAAAAAAATAGTGAGTCCCTCTGCTCCAAATCTCCTAGGAACATTCCTTTCCAGGTTCCTCTGGGATGCTACAGGGTAAGGAAGATGGAGCCTGGGAGCTGGTCTCAAAGGTTTCATTAGGAACTTAGGTAGTTGATGAAGGAGGCTTTTCATTTGTTTACCAGTTTAGGTCATTGTTTGGGTTTCAGATACTAAAACTGCATTCAGCTCTAGCCAAGTGAACCACATGAATATGAGATAAGCTTCCAGTGAGAGAACTAAATTTATCTGCATTAGAGAACATCCAGCTTCAAGAAACTTATTCCAGTATATAAAAGAATGGCAGGAAAAGGGCGTATAGTGGCTAGGGCTCTTCTGGCCAATCATCACCCTGTAGTTAGTCTTGGATTTCACTGACAAACATCTCACCTTGCCTATCCCATAGTACCACATGAGAGAGCCCATGAGAAAGACCCACAGCCCTTAATAAAAAGCACAGAAGACACTGTTACAGCCTCTCCCTGTGTTCCATTCTGTGATATTCCCAGAGAAAGAACAGAACTATAGGAGAACTTCAAGAAATTCAGTATGTGGTTCCCCAGCAAATGACCTCCCAACCCATGGGGAAAGTGAAAGCAGTCATTTCAACTCTACTCTGTAAACAGGGATTGCCATAAAGATCTTTAATCCAGACTAACAATTTCAGTTCTGAAATGATCATGTTTCCCCTCTGATTGTGAAAACTGTAACTTCATCAAAGAGAACATAGAAAATGAAAAATAAGATCACATAAATGACTTCTGATCCCTAATTTAGAAGACACCATTATGATGAATAATATTTTCATGTATTCATATATGTGTTTCTGTTTATAAGCACATATATTTATGTTCATTGGAATGATAGTTATATATGTAGCTGCTACAGTATGGTTGTGTCCTTCAAAGTTCAGGTTTAGGAAATTTAATCCCAGATACATATATTGATTTTTTTTTAGATGTGAGGCTTTGGGAGATAATTGGCACTAGATTTGGTCATGAGAAGGAGCTGGGGAGATGGCGCAGTAGAATAAATGCTTGCCTGGCAAGTGCAAGGGCCTGAGTTCAATCCCCNGTTCTGCCAAAGTGAAAAGATTTAGTCATGAGAGTAGGGATCGCACGGTGGTATCAGTGGCTTCCAATGAAAGGCAGGGAGACCCGGGCCAGCAAGCTTGCTCTCTGTCATCATCTGTTGCCTTCTGCCATGTTATAATGCAGATGCCATGCTCTTAGTCTGATGCTCACCTAATGTTAGTGGCGATAACAGCAAGCAAAGGCTGTATATGCAATGAATAAACCTCTATTCCTTATAAATTATTCAGCCTGTGAATGTTGTTATAACAACAGAAAAAATGTACTTTAAACAGTAGCTTCTTTTTTTCTTAATATGAGATCATGCTATCCAAGTGTTTCGGATCCAGTTTGATTTTTCTCAGCATATTGTGAAACATTCTCATATCAAAAAACATTTTCCACATTATAATTTTAAATAGCTGCCTTGCATTCTATTGTAGGAATATTCATTATTACAGTATGGTCTGTTTGAATCAAGATTCAAATAATCACCACACATTGCACTGAACTGTTTTGTTTTTAAAGTCTTTTTTAGTCTATCCTCAGGGTTTCTAAATAGTAGCATGGCTGGTGTCTCAAGACCAATCATTTTCTGTCATATATATGTGTAGGGTAAGTGTTGAGAAGGAAAGACTGTCTTGGCTATCACAATATCCATGGCCCTAGATGTCAGTACAAGTCAGATGTCAATAGCATCTTTCTCCCTTTTCCTACTACATTGGAGAAGTTAAAAATGCATCTAAATAATACCAAATTCTTCCATACCACCATTCTTCCATTTTTTAAATTTTATTGCGATATTAAGAAACCAAATTTGAAACTCAAATTCTAAATGTCATTTATCTGTTGTATAATAAAATCTGTTCTAACTCCAAGTTAATTATAAATATTTAATTGAAATAACTAATAAGCTGTGTTAAATTAGCCATGCTATAGATTATAGTGTAGTATAGTAAACTATGAACTGTATTAAACCAATAAGAATGCATACACTATCCTATGTTCCCTATCTATGCTATAGTTAGATAGGCTGCATAGGATGGTGGGCCCATGCATTTATGTTGCCTATAATTCATAGCCATCTTGGTTTATATAGTACTCTATGATATTTGCACAATGACCAAATTGTATGATACATCTCTCTGAATATATTTCTCTCTTTAAACAATGCATAAGCACATAAAATTTGCTACATGTCAATTATGAATCTCACAACCAAGTTAAGTTGTCAGACTTAACAGATAAAAGTGTAGAATACCTAGGTACACTTTAATTTAAATAAATAAAAACTAATTTTTGTAAGTATATTTCAAATATTGAGTGGGTCATTCTTATGCTAATAATAACATGTTATTTATCTGAAATTCAAATTTAAGTCGGCTTCCTGTATTTTTTCTGAAAATCCTGAATAAGAAGCATAAAACTTATAATTGATAATATTGGAAATAGCTTATATGTCCATCAACAGATGAATGGATAAAGAAAATGTGATATTGATACATAATTGAGTATGACTGTACCATAACAAATGATAAACTTGAGGCCATCATAGATAAGTGGATACAGTTTGAGACCATAATGTAAGTAAAATAAATCAAACACCCAAGTTTAAATACCACATGGTTACTCATATGTGAGAAAATCAAAATACAAATAAAGAGGAAAATAAAGGATCGATAACAGGAAGTAGGGAAACCTTTTTCAGATGGAAAGGAAATCAAGAGTTAGGATGGAATAGGAAAGGGAAGGGATAAAAGAGATTTAAGGAGTGCGAGATAGCTCAGTAGACAAAAGTGCCGACTTGGGCAAGCGTAGACAAGCGCAGGGACTTCGGTTGAGCCCTGGGCACCACATGCTGTACCAGCCCCACCCCAGGGCAGGCTGAGCAGGCCAGACTCTGGGCACGGTGCTACACACCAGTAATTCCAGCTCTGGCGAGGCTGAAAGTAGGATCACCATGAGTCTGAGCTGTCTAGAGAGATCCTGCAATAATCAAATATTTAGAGAGAGAGAGAGAGAGAGAGAGAGAGAGAGAGAGAGAGAGAGAGAACATCTAAGATGTTCTATGTACATGTATAAATTCCCCAAGATAAATATAATCATTATGTACTATAGACATGTACTAATAAAAATACATAATTTAAAAAGTCCATATATCTGAGAGTTAAAGGAAAAGGTACACATTGTCTGGTTATTGTACATTAAACAAATTAATTTCAAAACATCACATTGTACCCCCTAAATACAAACAATTATTATTTGTTAGTCTAAAAAATAGAATCAAAATACATAAAAAATGCATTTCAAGGGGAGTTAACCTCATCTTTCATTCAAGTTGATTAATCAACTTCTTGTCATTTATATAATCTGTTTATAATTTTTGTGTAAATCAACTTTTTACTAAAGTATACAAAATATTACCTTCTTAATTATGGGGTCTTTCTACAGGTTTTTCAATAGATTTTTTTGTATAGAAGATTCTTTCGGCAATCTGATCTCAGAGGTAGAAACTAGGAATAAAGAGAATTGTAATCCAAGCTTGAATCTTCCGAGCCAAGCGTGTCCTCAGTGACATTCCATGGGGATAAAAACCATTCATCTTTTATTTGTTAACAGTATGTGAGTATAAAAAGTCCAGCCAAGGTATCCTTTATAATCAGCAGAGATGTGAGAGACAGCAGGAATATACTATGGAGTGGGAGGGATAAGAAGTGATGTTTTAAGGAGAAAAAGTAGCCCTAAAAACAAGTTTTATATAATGGTGTCCAGAAGAGAAAAGAACGATGCATGATGAAAGCATCTGTAATTTCCTTTCATTTTGGCTATAAATTCTGAACACCGCATTTCAAAATAACCTTTGCAGCTAAGTATGCTGTCATAGTCATGAGTGTGTCATTGCTAATTAAGGACTCAAATGGCATAGTTTGTTTTAAGAACTAGAATTTTTGTCTATGAAGACACCGTAAAAGATGAACCAAAGGGAGTCTCCTCTCTCTCTCTCTCTGCCCCTTTCAGCTCCTGTACTGAGGATGGATTGTAGGCGTGCTGCATCACTGAGCCCTGCCCCTACCTTTGGTTTTAAGACAGGATCTCACTAAGTTTCTAGGCTGACCTTGAACTGTAATCTTTCTGCCTCAGTTTGTCATGTGGCTAAGATTACAGGCATGAATCTTTACTGCTTACCCAGAGGATTCTTATGCCAAGTGACTTGGATGAAGAGGATCTCAGGATTCAAACTTGGCAGTGCAAGGAATTTCATTTTCCTTTTTGTTTGTTAACATGTTATACTGTATTTCTAGTAGTTAAATTCATAAGTAAATACCCTATGTTAAAACAGTGGGAAAAAGACCACAAAGCCATATCTCTCCTATGTTTTACATATTCTGAAGTAGACTGGCAAGAAGGCCATCAGTCATAAAGAAAGAAATTCTGATACTAAAAATCCTGGCAGCTTTAACTAAATGCTATGTTCTTGAGGCTGGTTTTCATAAGCACAGATGCAAAAATAAAATGGGTAGGTTGCACAAAGGAAGAAAAATTAGAGATAAAGAATAGCCCAATGTTCTGCAATCTTCTTCAACATTTATATATAATTTTAGAAATATTTGTCTCTAAGGAAGAGAAGGATGATTTATTAGACTGCAACATCTTGCTAGAATAATCAATGAGTTAATTGCTCATTTATCCCTCTAATAAATATTTATTGAAGATCTAAACATGCCCTGCAGGGTGCTAAGCACCAGGTAAAGAGCAGTGAATCAAACACTTGTAGTCATTGATTTCAATGAGTATGTGATGAAGAGCCAGACAAGAAAAGATGTGATTTCCAAGTATTGTGATACATACTGTGATAAAGCAAGAATGCACTAATAGCATAGAAATAATAAGTAAACTTCTGGCATGTATTTTGGTATACTAACTGCTTACATCAAGCAGAAAGTAACAGCCATAGAGTGAGAGATCTGATGTACTTACTATTAACATTCTGAGTTATTCAGAATTTGATTAATGTGCCAGACACCAGTGGTTTGCCATTGAGATCTGGGCCATGCAGGGTGGGGACAGGTCCCACATCGTAGAGGCTGCCCCAATTATTTAACTACCAGCTACCTTATGCTGTTTTTGGTTCTTTTCCCACTTGATAACTAATATATTCAACATAGTTCATCACTTGGTCTCTGATTACCAGGTGGTTATTTGATAGACAGTGTACATCTGTCAGTGTGTTTTGCAGAGGGAATGGTGAGCGATGCTGGGTCTGGTGAGTGGAATTGTCAAGAGCGATTCTTTGCACTATTACTTCAGTATGTGCTTAGCCTACATATCTAAATTAACCACCTACTCTTTATCTCATGACTCTCATTTAATTCCCTGCTTGTTACTATCTGATATGCTTTGTTCACCCATCTGTTCACTTCTTCAGTGTCTTTCTTTCCATGTTAGGTTGTATATTCTTAAGAGCACTTATCCCCCATCTTTTTTCAGTGTTAAGTCTTCAACCAGAGTAGCAACAAAAACCACCACCACCACCACCACCACCACCACAAGAGCCTCATAATTCAGTTTAGTATTCACCACCGGTTAGCTGCTTAATAACTCATATTAAAGCATTCTGTGGGGTTTAGACTTCTCAAACCCTAAAATGAAGGAATTCAGACAGCTTGTCTAAGATCTTTTCTATCTTAAGAATTTGTGGTATCTTTCTCCTTCACAACTTATAAAAGCTAGGAAATTCGAAATAGCATCTCCCTTCCTCAAGTCATCTTTAACAAAGGTCCCATGGTAACATCATTCCCACCGCCCTTCCACTGCTCTGCTTTGAAGTCTTTTCTTGCTCTAACTTCTGCTTTTGAATCTGTCACTACCTCATGCTGCTTTTTGTTTTCACCTCTGCCAGCTCTGAGGTGGAGGCACAGAAGGGAAGGTCACTCTCTATCCTGAACTGTCAACCAGGAAGCCCAGACAAGAGAATAAGGGTTCATCTTCTAGACAGCAGGAGTCATAGCCCTTTGGGAAGCACCACAGAGCATATTGTCCAAGTAACTAACTGTTATCCTCTTGAACTCTCATGTTCCTAATTGCCAGAAAACATCAGATGCCAGACTTGCAGCAGACCTTACGGCACATGTAACCCAACCTTTCCATTCCCTGAACACAACTGCGTTGAACAGTTTCTCAACTTATGAGATCATTAACATTTTCAATGACTACTACCATGATCCCATTCATCTTGGGCAGTGGGCTTCCTTAGTGACATCTTGGACCAACTCTAGAACTTGTTTATCACTTTGTATTGCTGAAATAGTCTCATCATGGTTAATAAATACAATTATGCCCACTTTAAAGTTTAATTTTGTATACTATTTAAAATTCCATCTGGTCTTCAGCATTCCCTCCCCTACCACCTGCCACTGGGCATAGGATAATTTCATATATCCAGTCATTTTTTTATTAAATTTTTTTTTAGTACTAGGGATTGAACTCAGGACCTTACACTTGCCAGGCAGGTGAGAATGCCACTGAGCTATATATGCCCAGCCCTACAGTCATTTGATGTGTTAGGAGATGAAGGGTGATAACCACATCATCCACATTCCTTTCTCTTCCCAGCATCGCCCTCTTCTTGTTTGGGCAAAGAGAAGAGATGTGACGAATAAAGCAACCATCCTTAGAGATTAGCTATAAGTCTTGTTTGTTATAACTTCTATTCCTACATTGGAATACCACCTTATAAGTGAAGATAAGTTCTCTACAGTGTTCTCTGTGTTACTTGTCACCATTCTCCCTCATCATTGATTGTTTCTGCACATTTGTCAGTTATTCAAAGATAGGTGTACTGCAGGTTTCTCACAGGCACCTAAGTCCTGTACATCAGCACAGCTGTGAGAATGACCTTTCTGTCTCAGGTTCAATCAAGTTCTGCTTTTATCAACCTCATTAGATGCAGCGTTTCTTAAGTCCCTTGTGGACAGAGTTCTCATCACACAAAGTGTCTTTTTATAGTTTTTTTTTGTGTATGTGTGTGTGTGTGTGTGTGTGAGAGAGAGAGAGAGAGAGAGAGAGAGAGAGAATGTGTGTGTGGTAATAAGCATTAAACCAAGGAATATTTTATTACTTAGCTACATTTTCATCCTTGTTTATTTTGAATTTTGAGAGAGTTCTTGCTAAGTTGCCCAAGTGGGACTCAAACCATAATTCTCCTACCCCAGCCTCCTTCATGCCTAGGCTTACAGGCATGCACCTCAATGCTTGGCTAAGAGTGGCCTTTTTGAGAGAAATAGGGAAGATGACTTAAGCCATGGCCACTTTTTGTTGTGCACACTTCAACAACGGGAACCTTGGGCAACTGACACTAGAAACATTGACAGTATAGGCTAATTCCTTGCCCCACTAAGTCCATTACTTTCTTCCTGCTTCTGCTGCAAGCTCTAGCACCATTAGATGTTCTGTCAGTACAAAACTCAAGAATCTCTAGGCAAAAAAAAATAGACATGGGTCCTTAACTTATTAAAGAAGGTATGAATGGTTCAATTATTCTAAATGTTATGGCAATAGAATTGAGGAGCATATGGAACAGAATGTTTCTTCCTTATGTTTCAGATCCTGGCCAATCAGACCTCTGAGCTTTAAACCTAGGTTCTGGCACTCAAGAGCTGCATAAGCATAACCTCTGTGTCTCATGAAGATCAATGGCACTAGTAGTATGTAACACATAAAATTCCTATAAGTATTAACCTGGATAAGACAAGAGTGTCTGATATACAGTTAGAGTTCACTAAGTGTGGTCAACTATTATTGTTTCTATGTTGTGTTTATTATTTTTATTAGTACCTTTTATTTTCTCCATTATTATCTCTGCCAGTGGGAATTAAGTTTTATGGTCAATATATTTAGGAGCAGTTCTCTTTCTGGATATCTTCATAATTAACATAGCACTCAATATATTACTATGCACATAGCAACTGCTTAACACATCAAGAAATATACTCAGTGCTGTTTCTTAGATCCAGTGTCTATTTTTGAAGTGCAAATGACTCTATATATTACTGGCAGCCCAAGGAGTAATGTCGATATAACATGGAAGTTGGTGTAAACAAGATTTTTCCTAGCAAGCTGATACTTTGTACTACCATGGAACAGTCACTGAATATAAATGTCACTTACACAGTGGAAGATAGCAAAGCAAAGTACCTTATGCAATAAGAGTTTACTTCAAGTTCTCTTCTTAGGCTAGTTTTGCCATAAATCTGACTTGTGTGTGTTTGGCTTATGGCTTTCTCTGGCATTTGGGCATTTTCTCCTTGTCGCTTTCCTCAGTCTTTGAAAAAGGTCAAGTCCTGAACCTACTGTTGGTGATTTATTTAATTTATTTATTTATTAGACATGTACTTTATCTTTTTAACATTTAGTGTATTTAGAAGTGTTAATGTTTATATTAGTGTGCTGGTGATAGTTCTTGCATGACCTACCACAATCAGTTTTCTCCTTGAACTTGCCAGTTTTAGTGTTATGTGTTAGCAGAATGCGAGAACTTTAGAAAAACCAAATGCCCATAATGTGTTAGGCAGAAACACTCAAATGAGTTGACTTGAATTGAATTGAATAAGTGAAAACCATTCTTTGTGTTCCCTTCCTTCCTTCCTTTTTTCCTTCCTTCCTTCCTTCTTTTCTTCTTTCTTTCCTTCCTTCCTTCCTTCCTTCCT
>NDGN011550760.1:0-17314 GCA_002564285.1 Tympanoctomys barrerae | reverse complement strand
CCTACCAATTTGGTTTGAAACTGTCTTACTGCTATTTGTTTCTCAATAAAATTATGGAAAAAATAAAAATAAAAATCATTCTTCTACATTTTATATATTTCATATTTCAATATTTGTCTACGATTTTTAATGTGATGTTAAGCTATTGATTTTCAACAAAGTTAATGGAAAAAATTACCTTTTGTATTTGGTTATATTCTTTGCTCTCAAATCTGTTTTGTGAAATATTAATATAGCCAGCTCAATTTTCTTTTGATCACTGTTAGTGTGATATATTTTACATCCTTTTGGTTTTAAACAATTATGTCTATATTGGCTGTATTTATTGCAGGCAACATACAATTGAGTTCCTTCTTGTATATCTAACATTATGATCCCTTCATTTTAACTACAGTCTTTGGACCATTTATATTTGGTATGGTCAAGATCCAGACTGCCTACACCAATCGTCATGTACTTGAGGAGGGATGGTTGGACCAAGAGGGGCTCTATTAGGCTATTAGAAGGTAGGGCCTGGTCAGAGAAGGTAGAGTCACCTGGAGAGGTAGATCCCCTCCCACATCTCCTTTCTCTTTCTCTTTCTTGGACATCGTCTTGTAAGCAGTGTTTCTCCACCCAGTCTTTTCCTCCACACTACTTCTGCCAGGATCTGGACAGTCATGGATGAAGCTGGTGAAACTGAGGCAAAATATAACTCTCTTCTTTTAAACTGCAGAAGTTAGGTTTTTATCTCCATTATGAGAAAGTAACTAAGATAATGCTTAGTATGGTTATTGATAGAATTAGATGCAAATCTGCAGTGAGGCTGATGGCTCCATTTAGTCATTGTTCATTTTTTTCTTTTTTCATCCTACATTCAGATATAGTGGTTTTTACTGTTCCCTCCTTTGTTGGTTCAACTATACATCTGAGTCACTGCCTTAGGGTTTCTCGGGTATATATTTAACTCATGACTATTTACCATCAAGTGATACTATTTTAGCTCATGCATCTGTAAGCAGCTTTTAATTCTGTATTTTCTCTAGACACTATACTAAGGTGGTCATACTTTTTATTTCTATATATGTTATAAATGTTGTACTGGACTGTTGTTAATTTGGTTTAACAAATAATTTATTTTTAAAAACATTTAAATAACAATAAAACATCTTTATCCATGTAGCTTTCATTTGTGGTGGTCTTTTTGTGTAGATCTATACTTTTCAATTGATATTTTCTTTCTACAAGAAGGACTTTTTTCACCATATTGTATCATATTAATCTTCTGTCACCTCTTATACATTCGAAAAATATCATTACTTTTAAAATAAACTTTGTGTTTGCTTTCACAAATTTGTTTGTTTATCTGTTTGTTTTGGAGTGCTGAGTCTTGAACCCAAGGCTTTTGAATTGAGCTACATCATTGGCAACCACCTCTTTTGTTTATTTCTTCAGGTAGGGGTGTTGCTAATTGCAGGGACTGGGCTCAAGCTTGTAATCTTCTTGCCTTTACCTCTGAGTACTGTATAAGAGGCTATGATGATAGTGCACAAAGATCCTGTACATACCCCACTTAGTCTCCTTCATTATTGACATCTTACACTAGCATTTGCCTACATTTTTGATAAAACATTTTTGCCAGATACAGAATTCTACATGGACAATAATTTTTTTCATCTAATATTTTAAGGATTTTCTTGTCTGCATTTTTTAGGATGACAAATTTCCTACTGTTATTTTTCTTGCCCAGAATACAACTGCTTATTCTTTGGAGGCTTTAAGATTTCTATCTTAGTATAGTTCTCATCGTGTTTCCTATTTGTGAGTTTCACTGGGATTCTTGCATTCGTTTTATAGAAACCAGATCTGGAAAATTTTTTAATACTTATTTTTAAAATATTTTGTATATGCTGCCTTTTTCTCTTGTTTCCTTGAGGGACTCATATTACACATACATTGAGCCATTTGAAATTGCTCCACAGTTCTCTGATATTTTGGCCATTTTTAAATATTATTTTTTCTTATTGTAAATATTTCCTACTGTTGTGTCAAGAAGTTGACTAAACTCTTCCCCTATAATATTCAATCTCCTTTTGCTTCCACAAAATGGCTATATTGTCCTGAAGCATAATGGGGGTATCATTTCTATTTTCCAAATCTGTGTTTATTGTTTGGATACTTTTGTAATAACCATTTCATTTACTTCATGCAATATTCTAACATCTGTGGCAATTTCATGTCAGTTTTAACTAAGTGATCTTTTTCTCATCTGGGATATTACTTTTCCTCATAGCATGCCTAGTGAATTTTAAAGATTATTGAACACTCACATTGCATGTTTTATCTTACTAGGGAGTGGACAATGTTTGTATCTCTATAACTATTCTTTAGCTTTGAGATGAAAATAAATTACTTGAAAATAGTTAAATCCTTTTGGGTATGTGATTTTTATTTGCAGTAAGACACTTTTGAGAACTCAGCCTAGGAGCCCATAAATTATGCTTCTTATTCTGCTAGGTAGAAGTATACACTATTTCCTCACACTATGTAAGGTTTGAGTATGGCTATTCTAGATCATTCAAATAGTTTATTTCTTGGATGCAGAGATTTTTTTAAAAAACATGCAGTGGTCAGTGTAATGTTGCTGCTCAAGGGAGCATCTGCAGGTTGCTGGAGCTGTCTTGTCTGCAAGCCTGACCTACATGCAAAAACTACTCTTTTTTTGTGCGGGTCTCACTATGCAGCTCGCACTCATAGTGATCCTCCTGTTTTCAGCCTCCCCAGTGTGGGATTACAGGCAGGCACACCTGGGGAGCAGTGCTAGCATGGAGGAAACCCTGCGCTTGCCTAAGCAGGCGCTTACTCCACCGAGCTATCTCACTGACCCATAGACTACCTTTTCTTTCCTGACTCTCAGCTGCATCTTCTCAACTCAGAGGATTTACGTAGCTCTCCCTGTGAGTCACTTTCCCTCCACAATAATCGGAAAACTTTCTGAGGTCAGGAGGCTTAGATGCATGTAAAACTCACTTAACTTGTTTGTCATTTCTCAGCAATTGTTATTCTGAGTTTCCTGATAGCCAATCTCTTGATTTCTAGTTGTTTCAAGTGGGAGACTATATTCAGTCACTGTTTCTTCATTGTAGTGAGTTTTTGAAATATAAAGCTAGTGCTATGTGGAAGGGGGCCAAAGGAATTTGATACGTGGCTTGCTGTTTTGGAAGTTCTCTTTGGTGTAACTGGAAGGCCAACTTGCAAGAAGAAAAAGAGGAAGAAGCAGAGGGAGAGGGCAAGGAAACTGGCACTAGTATGCAGCGTGCTACTAGAGTTGTACTGGCAATAGAACAGAAAATGCATTTGGGGCCAAATGCATACAAATGACAGTGGAAATGAAGAAAAGAATAGACTTTAAATTCAGAGGTATGTATATCTTAGAAATGCAGGAGTTGATAGTGAAATAATTACTGGTGGTAATAATATGGGATTTTCACCCTGAGGTGAGTTCAGTTCTATTAGGAAATCAAAAACCTGCCTAGATTTTAAAATCAAGGTATTGGTTATAACATTTTTGGAACAACTAAACTAAAAAAATAACAAGCAGGTATTATACGGAGATCGAAGATATGGACTGCCTCTGGGAAGGAACCCGGGAGCCAAAATTCATTGTCACTATTACCAGAAGCACGAACTTGGGTTGCTAACCTATGACTTATGCTGCTGACAGTAGCAACTCATGGAACTGCTGCTAAGACATGGGTGAAAACACAGATATCATCTTGTGCAGAAGTGTCACTGGAAGTAGGCAGGCCTCTAATTTCTCTCCATTTTCTCCCTAATGATACTGGCACCCTGCATGAACTAGCAGAGAATCAGTGATAGAGTTCAGTGGCTTTCATCCCCAAGAGGAATGAAAATATGGAAGGATGAATGTCTTTGAGTCCAAAGTACACATTTGGCATAGGGAGGGGGAAAGGAATTGAGTTGAGCTCATGGCTTCTGATTGTTCTGGAGAGTGGAATATTGGCAGGCCATTCTTGGGCTCCGCCAAGCAAATATAGCATGCCTTGCTGAAAGCCCAAGATCATTGTTTGGATTAAAATGACAAAACTTAGTATTTGACCTTGACAAGTGTACTACTGCTCCATGGGTCAAGACCCTTGGTGTGTTTTCCTGTCACAGCAACCTCAATCACTATAATTTAATAATTAATTAGATGAAACTATCAACTATGTGAGGGTGGAGAGTATACTTGCTGGGATTGCCACTGTATCTTCCATGTCTAACGGAGTACATATGCAGTAAACACTTTTTGAATAAATGTATGAACAAGGATTGAACGAGCAGTTATTAGGGAGACTCAATGAACATGGAAGGCAAGTGAAATGCAACTCAAGCTTAAGCACAGGCCAGGCAAGGCTGCAAGGCTGTTGGATGGTCAGGCTGATCTGGAGGTGCAAAGATGTAGTGAGTTGGGGAATCGGAGACCGCTGGTAGAGGGTGTCTCGGTTTGGGGCTGCACTGCAGCTGCTTTGAGGGGCTCCCACAATGCAGAGACCGTGAGGAGCCACCATGCTTCTTGGTGCACAGGGCTCTCCGAATTTTCATCTTACATCCAGAAGGGAATTTTCTGTCTTCTACAGGGAAATAAGAGATTTTTCTAAGATGAATGAGCTAAAGCTTGGGGTAGACAGGAAATTTTAAGCATGGAGACAATTATAGATGTATAATAATAAAGATCATTTAAGAACTAATAATAAATGTTTATTTTAAAGCACTAAAATGCAAAAGCCCCATGTTCTGCTGGGGAAAAAAATAGGCTTAATTAAAAGCAGAAACTTTCTAAAGGTCGATCAGACCTAGTATCCACATAAAACCCCACACTGGGCATAGGAGCCACCAGCAGCCCGAAGACCAACAATAAATGCACCCTGTAAAACCAGAAATAAAATGAGCTCTGTCTAAGGCATAAAGGGAAAGGGAGGGCCAGCCCCCACGGCTGTGTAAACGTCCAAGCTTCACCTCATTTAGGCCAATTACCCTGGGAGGAATTAGGAACTGACCTGGAGGTGACCACTGGGGCTTAATGTGTAAACCCTAGGGAGAAAATGTTCACACAGGACATGGGGTCTGGAGGTGTGACCTGACTGGAGGCAGGGGAGCCTGGCAGCATTCTGCCCTCACCTTCCCAAGGTGAGGTGGCTTTTCTGACTCACTTGCTGATGATTTCAACAATTCTGTACCATTGGCAGAACCTCTCTGGTCAAAATCAGCTACTGGATTTAAAGTTTTTGGGCCCTGAGTGGAGGCAGCATGGGAAGGCACAGAGATTATTGCCTCCAGAGGACGAAGAAGAGGAGACATGAGTGAAAGTCGCAAGCACTTCATGTGTGGTCAGGAGCAACAGTCACAACCTCATCTGGGAGCTGGTTAGAAACATCTCAGGCCTGATCCCAAACCTGATGGTGCAGAATTGCATCCTAGCCAGATGCCCACATGATTCATAGCACAGTCAGGTGCAAACGCATTGGCAGTAAGCTCAGAGCACAAAAAGCATTGTGCATCGCAGCAGCAACTAGTGCCTGGATCCATACAACCACACCATGAACAGCAGCACCTCTCTTGGAATCGGCAACATTACTTCAGAGCTGCCCCTCTCTCTGGAAGGAATGTCATGGAAGAAAAATCAGATGCACCGAACAGAATATAGCTTCAAAACTGGACACAATGGAGGTTCAAGAAAAGTAACAGGGCCAGCGAGATAGGTCAGCAGACTAAGTGCCTGCTTTGGCAAGTGTAGGGACCAGGGCTCGATCCTCAGTCTCACAAGCCACTTGCTGCCCTCCCCCCGGGCATGCTGTAATCCCAGTGCCTGGGAGGCTGAAAACAGGAGGACCACTACAAGTCCAAGCTGCATAGTGAGACCCTGTACCAAATACATAAAGTGGAGAAAAGAAAAAGAAAAAGAACACAGCCGTCCATTCTGAATGGGCAAATAGTTACGACAAGCAGAGATTCAGGACAGCTGCCCACACTCTAGAAAGCAAATAATCAAAGTAGATGAATTCATCTGAAGAGGCAGCCTAGGCAAGGATATAGATGTCACCCTTGAACCAGATTTTTCTGGGGTTTACCAGCCCGTCACTGGCTGGTTGATGGTTTGGAAAGTGCTTTGGCCTAGTTTCCTTCTTTTCAAAATAAGAATGTTACCAGATATTACAATAGTTGAGACATAAAGTACAGATGATGGTGCTCAGTCCAGACCAAATGCTCTGTAAGTGAGAACCACTGTTGCTGTCTCATAGTACTGATGCCTGAGGGAGTAGCGACAGAATGTACCTGCAGGAATAACGCACTGCTTAATCACAGTTATGATACACCTGAAACTGGTAAACTGCAGCTCTTGCTGCCCAAGGAACAGGAAGATGGCATAGCTGCTAACAACAGTCATGGTGGTCGCTGCTGCAGCTGCGGCTGCTGCTGGTGTTGCCACAACTTTCAGGCTAGGACCACAAATCCTCTGACCTCAGATCTACCTTGAGCACACAAAATCCCGCACAGCAACTGAGCAGAGGAGAGTCACAGCAGAGCCTAGAAGCCAGCCCTAGTGAAGGTGCCCTTCACATCACCCATATGATAACGTGAAGGCAGCGTGGGAAGGGGCCTCTATATCATACATCATACCTAGATGATAATCTCAGCCCTTTTGTGAGCAGGGATTCCATTTTCTTCCATTAATATTACATTCAGCATCCCAGTGAAATGCTCAATAATAATAGATTCTTCAAACACATTGATTACATAAATGTTGGATGAACTCTTAATATAGATCTTATGTCCAAAGGGAAAATCCTGACACCATTGTTAAAGGATAAAAGTGAGGTGGCATTTAACAGCACTGTCGTACCTGCTCATGCCCAACAGTAGGCATTTGGGCAAGCCCCTGATCTGCCTCATCGTGCACGTCTGTGGATGTAGCATTAACATTAAGGTCACATGGATAGCCTTCACTACCCTTCACTAGGCACAGAGCCTTCTGTTCTGGAGACATTTTTTGTCTCCTTTGTCTCCATGAGATTCTAGAAAAACCCTTAGCTATGAGCACCTATAAAAATCAAAAAGAATGTGTAGCATTTCCAACATTAAATGGCAGAGAGTAGGGGCTGGGGAGATGGCTCAGTGGAATAAGCACTTTCCTAGCAAGTACAAGGGTATGAGTTCAATCCCTGGTTCTGGGGGAAAAAAAATGGCAGAGGGTAAATATTTCCATTCCAAAAGGGAAAAATAGAGGACCAGAAAGGAATAAAACCAAAGCCCAGTACAGAAAACATTCCATTCTGCAATTCTATGTCCAGCACCCAGGGCAGGTGTGGTAAGGTAGGAGCACTAAAGGGTTTGGGCCACCCTGCCTCTGGGGTTTCATAGGTTGCAGGCTGTATGGCTTCTCTCTTGGCCCAGTCCTGAATCAGTCTGGCTTTCCCTGACAGTTGTTCCTTGTTTCTGGTATGTCTCCCTTCCTGAGGACTCATCTGTACTGTCAGTTTCACCCTCACAGTTTCATATACTGTCCCTCAAGGGCACACTACCTGGCCTGCCAAGCCATCTTTTGAAATCTGGAAGGGAGTTTCCATGACTCCATAATCTTTGCATTCCACATGCCCATAAAGCTAGCACCATGTGGATGACTTAAAGGATTCCCACCAGCCTGAGCACATTGCAAGACCTATGGCTCTATGGCTTCTGGGTGCCTGCCTGGTGAGCATGAAGTAAATCCTGGAGAATCAATTTTGTAGGCAAACCTATGCCTTTCTTTCCAGTTGCACCTCTGAGCTAGTGATGCATGGGGTCTCGCTATTTTCTGAGACACATTCAAGCCATCTTTCCTATTATCCTGAATCCAAGGACTTGGTTGCTTTGTAATGTTAACCTTCTCAGCAACACTGTGCTCCTTTTTTCTACCTTCACAAGTTCTTCCTTTCTTTCAAAACTGCAAACTTTTAAAATCATTCCAATTTCTTGCCTGATTGAATCTCTGTATCACAGAAATTCTGGGAACATGGGCAAAATGTGAGCCCATTTTCTGCTAGAATATAGTATACATGGCCTATATCTCAACTACTGTAGTCCTTGTTTCAGACTGATACCTTCTGGGCCTGATTTTACTGTCCACATTCTTTTCAGTATCCTGTTCCTCTGAGCTCTAATCTGTATTGTGCGAAAAGCGTTGTTCCCCCACAGTCTACGGCTTTTATGTGACCTGCATTCTGAGATCTTTCTGCAAAACTTCCAAAAGTTTCTGAACAACATAGTAGATTACAGTCATCCACAACTCCATTTCCTGTACTAGTTTTCTGTATTCATCTCTTTCTCATCACTGAAACAAAATATTTGATCCCTGAAATTTGAAGGAGTTGAGTTTCAGTGGTTTCAGTCCATGTTCAGCCTGCTACAGTGCAGAAGCACCTGTAGTAGAAGGACCTGGTAGAGGACACCTGCTTGTGTTATGGTGACTGGGGACCAGGGCAATACAAAGAAGCTGGGAACAAGGACGCATGCCTCCAGGGCACCTCTCCAGTGATCTGTCTTCTCTGACCATGTCCCTTATCTGGAACAAGAGAGTTTTAGGGAACATTTTAGATCTAACTGAACTATAACACAATAAAAACAATAATTCCTGCCCCTAAGAATATTGTATCATAAATGAAAGAAATAAACAAAATTAAATATGGTAACATTAGACAGAGGTAAATAAGGGTCAAACTGGTTTATCTCAGGGGAAGGGAATTTTAATGAAATCTCTCAATACATAATTCACAAATGAGGAGCCAACATTAAGACTGGAACTTAGAGTGTAATTCTTATTTTGGCAGGTGGAAAGTGTAGGACAAAAAGTTTTCTTAGCTAGAATGGATAGGATAGGCAAAGGTCTGAAGGTGTAAAAGTCAATATGATGGATAAAGTTTTAATGTATATCATGCTTTCAAAGTTTTTAAAGTTTCCTGCCTCCATTTAGACTTATTGTTTTGGTTTAGAAAAATAAAGCTTATGTTTATTGCTACTCTGAATGTATATTCATATTAATGAAGGCTGCCATATTCAGACTTAGAACATTGGGCCATTCATAATGGAGCTTAGAGTGAGCTCAAATGGGTATTTTAGTCAGGGTTTATAAGGGAATAGATTTACTACAGAACATATAATTTATAGGATTGTTTTATAACAGTCACCCAAAAAGTCAAATGCGGAAGAACAAGTGATCTGTTCATGCACTAGAGACCCACAGAATCCAGCAGAGGACTTAGACCCAATGACGATGCCCTGCATGAGTCAAGCTGAAGATCTAGAGCTCACAACATCTCGTGCAAGTCTGTATCAAGGATCTGCTCTGGAAGGCCCATAGGTCAGCGGTGGAAGCTAGAAAGTCTGCCGTTGTGGGATGAAAGACCTGTGCAAGCAGGCTGAGGGTTCTGCACTATATCCAGGAAGCAACACCAGGAAGGTAAGGATCACAGAACCCCCAGGAAAGAACCACAGCCATCCTCACCAGCGGCAAGGTCTTGAGCTCCTCCAGTGAGAAGAACAGCGGAGTTCATATCAAGAAAACCAGTACGACAAAGCTTCTCCAAGAGAATCATCAGCACACCATCTTCCTCTCCAGTTCTCCTTTTATACTGTTGGCAAAAATCCTCAGGTGGGCCTTCCATGCCAGAACCATGTTGAGTCCATTCAGGTGTGTGTTGACCATTAGTTAATGCACAGTGTGGAATCGGGTTGCATGTTTTGATGTTGGAACAGAATAGAGCAGCAATTATAGACGTTTGTTGTAAGTGATGCTATTCTTTCTTCTGCACCTGCAGCAGACATTACTGATCAATAACAGAGTTACCTCAGGAACCTTTGAACCCAATCCTTCCTTACCCACTGGTAATGGAATAAAGCTTACAAAAATACAACTGATTGGACTTCCCTGTGATAGTGCATAAGGCATATAGATAGAAATCTCTGGCAGACTGATGAGTTGGGTTTGAATCCCAGTGTCATTACATCCTGTCTGTGTGACCCTGACCTTTTCACCTTTCACTTCTCCAACTGCATGAATAATGAGAGGAACTAATAGTTTTTGGATACTGTGTCAGAGGCCATGCTGTATGTCCATTTAACCTCATTTCCTTCTTGTTATGACTGCACAGTACAGGACCTTCCCCAGGTGACTGCTGTGCAATTAGGCAGCGACATGTGACTGATTTGGCCACTGAGATGCAGGCAGCAGGGGCACATGCAATACAAGGTCCGATCCTTACCACTATTTTTCTCTACGCACTATGACTCCTCTCCACAGGGGCTCCATGGAGGGGTACAAGTCCTCAGGACATGGAGGAATAACTTGATGGAGACATCCAGAGTTCCTGAGCCTGTGCACGAGGTTCTCCATAGCAAGTCGCATGGATGAAAATCAGCTTCCATTTAGTTACATGAGCGGGCCTTGGAATTTATTATGTGGTTGCCACCTGCTTTTCCCAATTAATATAAATATGAATGCATTATTTCATTGAAATGCCTTCACAGCCCTCCTAGGAAGGGATCTTTCTTCTCCATCTTGCTCTTTCTCTGGTGACAAAACTATGCTGAAGGAAGTTAGGCCATTTTATTATAGTCCCAATATGGGAAGGTAAAGGGGCTTGAGAGACCTTTCCTTGGCAGAACACTCCCTCTGTACCCAGCATCTGAAATTGCTGGGATTGCCTATGTGTAGTGTAGCAGTTAGGGGAGATTTGCAGGCTCCATGAGCTCTTCAAGGTGCACAGATTTTTCAGCAAATGAGAAGGACAGCTGTGGAGAGGCACTGAAGGTGACACCAGTGGTGGAAGGACCAGGATGGACAGCTTTACCCTCTGAAAAAGCAGTAGCTGTGGTCATCTCTACGAATCTGGGGAGAGGCAGCCCTCTTTGCTTCTTGGGAAAATCACTGCACCAAGGGGCTTGTACATCTCTGGAGCCCAAGAATTTGGATGAAAGCAGAATGGGAAAGGGATAAGGGAATAATTATAACAGCATAGCAGCAAATGAGCATATTTTAAAATATCAGCCTGATTTACAGATCCCACCCATTTAATTACTTCTTTCACCAATTCTTCATGTTCCATACATTACAGAAAAACAATAAAGTAAAATCCCTCCATACACTCTTAAAGACAAAGGCCTCTTGTGGGAACATCTGCTCACCCTTACCCTGTGAGGCCAGATCTAGGATTTGAATGGGACAGAGGTGTAATGTGAGAGAACTTCCTCATCTCCCACCTCCCTGAAGCTGATCCAGCGTGTGCCCCAAGCTGAGGGGACAGGAAGCAATCCTTGTCCCTTAGTAGCAGCCTTGGATTCTGTCCTTGTCTCTGTTTACCAAAATTAATAAACCCTCAAAAACAGATGGGACTTTCCAGAGGTACTGGATGTATCAAGTCTAGCCCTGCAACAATGTCTCCCACGTAGGGACCTAGTTTGGAGTAGAGGAAATGTTGCTGATCTGTGTAAAGACCTTAAAGATGATGTTGAAAGAGGGTTATTCCCTACTTTAAAGAGTTGTAACATTGCCCCTCACATCTTGAGTTTGAGTGTCTGGGCACGGTCAAACACAAAGGAAAAGGAAAGGGGATTTTCTACTTAAAACCAGAGAATGTTATTGAACTTTTTCCTGCAATCAAATGATGTTATGGTTTGTGTCTAGTTATGCCCCCAAAGCCTTGTGCAATCTTTGTGGGGGGGAAGCCTTCTAGAATTTATGATTAATTCATGATCCAATACTGGGATTATGGATGTGAGTGCTATACCCACCCTGGGGTGGGTAATCTCCATGCACATGTAAGGCAGGGAGAGAGACTATTTAACTACCACAGCTGCCGCTTGTCCATTAGCTCTTTGCTGCTTCTCACCACCATGAGTGGCTGCCCTTTTCCATGTGCCACTCTGCCTTGGGGCCAGCCGAGCATGAACTGAAAGCCCCACTAACTGTGAACTAAATAAAAACTTCCTTCCTTAGTTTTGGGTTTCAGGTATTTTGTTCCAGCAACAAGAGAAAGATAACTGAGACAATTGATAATGGGGCTCATTGACCCTTTTTGACACTATGGAGAATATAGAGACATGTCCCCTGATTTTATGATGTTTTAAACTGAGAAAAAATGTAAAAAGTAAAAGATAGCCTTCAGCATTTATTCATTCAGCTATTGAAGGTCTACAATATGCTACAGTCAGTACAAGGTACAGGATAGTTATATAAACAGGTAGATAGGTAGTGATGTATAGATGTAGTTAGCAAAGAGTATGTTGCTAAATTTTTAGCCACTGGTTCACAGGGAAGCAAAACTATCCCAAGTATATTCCCTTTTGTGCCGATACTTTTAAGTTGGCCAATTTTAAGGTACCAAAATGACACCACTGGACTTTGTAGGATGTGAGTGTCCAATAGTTCTTCTAGTAACAGATGTCAGCTGGTTCTACAGTATCACTGGCTATGATATTGCAGCCAATATCATCTAGCTTAAAAGCCAGATTGCATGGCATGTGCAGTGAATGTCTTTTCCAAGAAAGAAAAAAAGAGCATCCCCTCTCATTCTGCAAAAAGCTTCTTGAGCAGGAGGGAGGCACCATAAGCACTCAGGAGTATCGAGGTTTGTAGAGAAGGAGCAAAGGACATTCTAGACCAAAGACACTGGCTAAAACATAGACACAAAATGAAGAATAGATGAGGGATACATGTGTTCCTCAAAGTAGATGGGGGGTTGGACTACTATAAAAATGGATAGCAGACTCTGCATATAAGGCCTTCCTAGTCCATCTTGTCCCAGGGAGAAGTTTGGGCACAGGAGATGCCCTCAGAATTCTGTGTTGGGGTCACATAAAAGCTTACACTCTCACCATAAAGATATGCTCAATGGTACAGCCAGCTTCAGAACAATTAAAAGACTCATCACCTAATAATTATAACAATAGAGGGCCTGGGGAGATGGCTCAATGGAATACGTGCTTCCCTGGCAAGCGCAAGGGCCTGCATTCAATCCCCGGTTCCACTAAAAAATAAATAAGTCAATTAATAATAATAATAATAATAATAATAATAATAATAATAGCAAATGTGTATTAAGAGCTAACTGTTCCATTCTGGAAAGGTACCACCTATTAGCTCATGAACCTACATAACTTAATGAGGTGGCTGCTATTATTGAGCCCCTTTTACACTTGAAGAAACCAAAGCACAAAAACCAGAAAACGTTATGATGTGCTTTTTTTCTGCCTGCTTTCTAAATTCTTCTATTTCTTTTCCTTTATTTTCTTTTACTTTTCTGTATTAGTTTGCTTCTCATTGCTTTAATAAACAATCTGAGGCTGGGTGACTCACACACACACAAAAAGGTTTATTTGGCTCCAGTGGGAGTCTCTGGTAATGGGCTTCTTCCAATTGGTCACAAGGTGACAAGGTTTGTCAAATAGCACGAGATAGGAATAACACATAGGTGAGCGATCCCTCTGGTTTCTCTCTCCTTTAAAGAAGCTTCCAGTATTCAGTGGAGGGGCCTCCACCTTTATAACTATCAAATCCTAACTTTTCGAAGGCTCCCCCTCTAAACACCATAGGTTGAATTTCCAACTCCCTTAATACTTTACAAAAAGGTTTAAATTCTAACTAAAGTGTCAAAAGGGACACACTGTGTTCAAACCATGTCTTTTTTTTCTCTCTGATAACCATTACTCGGCAGTTTTAGCAATCACCAATTCATGCCATTCTTTTCTGTCTACACTCCCACACTTTCTAACTCCCCAAAAGATTGAAGAAACTCCCAGGCGTGTCTAGCTACTTCTACAAATATCTGTATCCCTCAAATCTAAAGACTCATTAAATACAAACACACTTACTGTTACTGAAATTTAAATTGACAGTAATTTTAAATATCACCCAACATCCAGTTATCAAAGCCCCCAATTATCTCATAAGTGCAACATAAAAAATAAATAACTGTTTAAATTAGAATCCATGTAACATGCATGTATTGCATTTGCTTGCTCTTTATGTCTCTTTTAAACTTTCCCCATTTTTACATACAACTTGTGGAAGAAAGTTTACATACAACTTGAAATGTTTTATATTTTCCATAATTTGCATTATACTATGTGTGTTCCTATGGTGTCTTGTAACATACTTCCCTGCTTCCTACATTTTTTGGTAAATACATTATTTACAGAAGCTTGATGAAATAATAATAATAACATTATTTTTCCTGCACATAAAATTTGATGTCTGTTTTATGATCCTGATTCTCATTGCCTACAATCATTATTTTAATAGGACACAAAATTGTGATTTTTTAAAATCATTCTTTGTTAATTCATTGAATTCAATTGAAATATATGAGCAAGAAAATATTTTCTCTACTATTAACTAGTTTATTATTTTGATATTTTATAGTTGAAATGAAGACAGAATAAATGCTTAATTCTTTTGCTTTATTTATTGTTTTTTGAACGAGTTTGTTTCCAATCAATGCCCAAAGATGAACACTGAAGCTTTTGTTATTGCTGTTTGTTGGATTTCTTATGTCATTATGAACATGTCAATTTAAACATGCATGATATATTTTGATAAATTGCCTTTTTATGTTTTCCAGGCTGCAATTTCCCGTATTTGGTCAGTAGACACACTCTCAGTTCCTTTGGCTTTTTGATGCAACTTTAGGAGATACCTTCCATGCTTATGAAGTAGCAAAATACCACTGTGGCCTTGTTCATTTCCCTCCAAACCTGGAAGCAGCTATTTTTCTTGTAATATGTATAGACTACACTGTAGGAGCTTCAGATGTACACCAGTGCTTCATTCAGGGATAAGTGGTGGTATGAGAACAGCAAACTACAGATCTGCCAAACATTTTTCTGTCTAGGCTTAGTTTCTGCTGGATTGAAGATAACAGGCCCACAATACAAAATCCTCTGTTTACCAACTTGCCACAAATTGTCCTCTCCATTGTCTAATTCCTTTATTATTGAGACTATCATGTGAAACAAAATAAGACCAACAAACCAAAACTTAAAATTTTCCCAAGAAAGCATTAATTTTGAAAGTCATATGTGTTAAATTTTATTATTATTTCAATCCTCTAAAGAGGAAACAGTAACCCTTTGACCATATTAATACTGATGTCTACAGGCGTCTCTATTAATTTGGGCATAGACAAGGTCTGGAAACTTTATTCAGTTTTCTCCAAAGTCACTTCATTTTTTTTCTAGTATTCACTTTTAAAAACATCATTTTTGGAGTCTCAATCTTTTAGTGAACCCTGCTGATATTAAGATGTCTTCCCACAGTATTTTTTAGTTCAGTTTCTAAATCACATATTGCCCTATGACTTTGGGAAGGGTGGAGGACTGGCTATATTATGTCAATACTTTTAAAGCACATAGCCTGGAAAAATCTTTCTAATACAAAGATTTTTCTCTTTGAAGAGGTGATATATGTCTGTTTCTTTAAAGATTTTGTTCTTTATTCTCCCTGAGTATCCAGTGAACCTATAGTTGGCAGCCTCCTTCAATGTCAGATATGGCTGAATCATTAAATTCTGGTCAGTGGATTAGGTGAAGATATGATAGCATTTGTGTTCAGGGATCCATGAAGCCCTCTTCTGAGGACTTTCTAATGCTTTCATTTGATTTTCACTGGATGATATAGAGACAAGTACCACAACCTTGTAGGTAATAGGATAAAAATCTCATTCCATGTTAATGAATCCCTGAATGTCTGAGTGAACCAGCTACCTCTTTTCAACAAGAATCCCTGCATTCATCTACACAAGGAAAACCACACTTCAAATACTATGAGTCATTACATAGGGCTGTGTCTAGTTGTTGCAGAAGCTAACCTTATCTAACCTAACCAAAAGCCTTTATAACAAAATAGCAGAACTCATGAGGGCCAAATGCTCTGGGCTATACCATCCCTGCTCATGCTACTCACTGGTTCTCTAAAGTTTCTCTTAAAATTAAATTTAAGGTTCAATATTATCTGTGCATATATTTTTGACTCACAATATTAAATTGGCTTGAGAAAATGAAACTGAGATTAAGGAATCCTCTAGCGATATGCATAGGCAGTACAGCCATCCATTGGTTTCCATGGGGCATGAGTTCAAAGATCCTAGAGAGCTGCAAAACTCCAAGGATGCTCAAGTCTTCGGTTAAATGCCATATATAGATGCTCCTTGACTGTGATGGGGGTTATGTCTCAGTCAATCCATCCCACATTGAAAAGATCGTATGTCAAAAAGCATTTATCACACTTAACCTATTAAACATTACACCTTCACAACACAATACACATACACAATTTGTTATATGGTTTTGTGGCGGAGCAGGTGTTGTGACTGCTGAACACTGCCCTGCACCACAAGAAAAGATCATAGTGTTTTTTGCTAACCCAGGAAAAGATCAAAATTCAAAATTCTAAGTATAGGGAGGTTAGCTCAGTAGAATAAGTGCCTGCCTGGCAAGCACAGGGTCTTGAGTTCAATTTCCAGGAAAAAAAAAAAACCCTCTAAGTATAGTTTCTACTGAATGCATGTCAACTTAAACACCATCATAAAGTACAATTACATAAGTTGAACCATCTGAAAATTAAGAATTTACCTTTATTTGTGTATAACATGCATTTCCTCCAGTATTTATCAAATCATCTCTAGTTATAATATCTAACACAACAGTCCTATATAAACTGTAGTTTCACAGCATTGTTTAGAGTAATGACTTGAAAAACAGATTTTTATTTTCAGTACAGACTTTTAAAAATATTTGATTCTTGGTGAGTTGAGCCTGCAGATACCAAATTTTGAATACATTGGGCCAAATCATACTGTTATAGTCCACAGATGATAAATACTTTAATTAAAAAGTCAAAACAAAATAAAAGATATTTGCCTGAGTTTATATCCCAGTTCCAATTTTTACTACCCAATGACTCAGGCACATTTTTTCTGTTTTGATTTTCTCATCGTAAAATATGGGGGAAAAATTGACCTAATTTATACAAAACACTTAGGTCAATAACTGGCACATCATAAGTGTTCAAGAAATAAATTGCTGTTCTTGATATTTCATCATTTCATTAATTTATTCTACAAATACGCATCAGGACATGGTTCCTAGGGTCAGTTCTTGTGGTTGGCTGGGCTTTCTGAGGAGTGTGTGTTAGGTGGAGAAAGATGGAACTGATATCATTAGACCAAGATGTGGAGCGAATTTTATTTTTTTATTTTTATTTTTTTCCATAATTTTATTGAGAAACAAATAGCAATGAGACAGT
>NDGN011550758.1:0-10925 GCA_002564285.1 Tympanoctomys barrerae | reverse complement strand
TATATATATATATATATATATATATATATATATCCATTTCTAATTAAACATGTGTTCATAAAGCAGCTGAGCTCAGCATTTGGAGGTTCACAATATTGTATCACATATCAAAAGTTTATTTTATTTAAAAATATGAATAAAGGTAACAAATTCCCTAAATTTAACTTGAAAACTAACTCAAATCACAGCCATCTTCGTGGGTAAGGTGTGAGAACTACATCATTGAGTTCAATCAATTCAAAGAACAACATGCTTCAAAATAAATAAATAAATAGCTGGGATGTAGCTAAATGTAAAGGTCCTGGGTACAAGCCTCAGTACCAAAAAACGAATTTGCTGTTCCAATTTTGTCCTTGGTAATGCCAAAACCCTAACATTATGAATCAGTAGTGGTACAGTGTTTTTAAGAGTTAAGTACTATTTTTAATCACATCTTTGTGATACTGTGACATTATCCCAGATTTTAATACCATGAAGATAAATACTATGTTTACTTGTCATAGATTTCTTCAATGTCCATTCAAAATTTCCTGTCAAACCTGAAGCAGGCATCAGGGCACAAGCAGTCTTCTCAAGCTGTTCTGAGAACCTGAAGTTGCCTTTCAGCTGCAGCAGACCCCTCAAGGACTGACTGGCTGAACTTCCTGTCATCTCTAGAGGTGCCATTTCTTTCTTTGTACCTTTCATTTCTGAAAATGTCACATAGTTTGCTTCTAAAAAAAGGATTATTTATCCTTTTCAAATTTCAACATGTTAATGTGATTTCAGAAGATGTATCCTACACTTATAATATATATTATTGGAATTTTAAATGTTTGAAATCCGTAAGAAATATTTCACTTGAATTTTAAATATATATGTGTGAATTACAATTTTGCAACATCTAATCACAATATATATCTATATATCTATTTATATCTCTATCTATCTATCTATCTATCTATCTATCTATCTATCTATCTGACAGTACCATCGTGATAAAATGTTTTCTCTTCAGAAGAAACACCAGACAGATTTTCACACACCCTTTCAAGACATGAAGGTGAGCCAGTCTCTCCCTTTTCAAAATGATGAGACATTCAGGGAATTCAGAGCCCTTGAATTCTATTTTATAATTTGAGCCTTCAAAATTTAGAGTAAAGGGTCATATATGCAGAAAGCATTGTAAGGCAAACTTTTGAGGGCTTTTCTCCACTAAAACTGTTCGAACCCCCAATCTAGAGAGCAACTACATTAGAATTAGAGCTGAATGAGTTGGTGTTTTTTGCCCATGTCTTCTTCATACAGCATGCAGATTAAAACAAATCTCTATTTCATGTATGTACACACAAATATATGTGCATATTAATACACATGTGCGATTTGTCAACTAATTAAAATTGACTAAGTTACTTCAGGAAATAATAAAATTAATCATTTTATTTTCTAAATAAGATGCTACAAGTTTGTAACCCTAAGGCATCAGGGTAAGTTAGAAGACATAAACTTAGCAAATTTTCTCATAGAAAATATTTTTGTATGGAAAACCATCTTGATTACTTTTCTTTCATTGCTGTAAAAAAACACCAGATTCCCAAGATTAAAGAGGGAACGTCTTCTTCAGCTCACAGGTTTCAGTTTCTAATATACTGGCTGCAAATCACAATGGGACTGCAGAGGGCAACAGCTCAAGGCAACAGAAGATAAAAATAATAAGAGCTAAAAGTAGGGGAAGCAAGCCTCCTTTCCTCCCTCAGATTGCGAGCAGGCTGTGTGCCCAAGAGTGGGTCCTTTGCATCCTAGGATGTAGAACTGCTGACGTACTTAGTTAAGCTTCGACACTTCTGCTCTCTGTTGGAGGTACTGCCACCAGGCCTCTCCCTTTCTCTTGCTTGCCTTCCCTCCCATGAGCTGCTGCCCTCTTCCATGTGCCCCTGCCTTGGAGGACTGAACCCTCCACTCACTGTGAGCTAAATAAACCTTTCCTTCCTTAATTTGGGGTGTTAGATTTTTTGTCCCAGTCAAGAGTAAAGGAACTGAAACAGGACTGACGATATAGATCAATGTGAATGCCTTGGTTCCCATCACCACTATTTTCTAAAAAAGAAAGAAGTTAATCTCTTCTGATAAAAATTACTGTTAGTAAATGTTCAAAAAAGAAATAATACAGGGAACATGGATATTTGTTCATCAAATTTAGTAAGATTAAGTTTTAACTAAAATTAGAAGAAAAACTTTCAGATTATAAAAATAAACCTGTAAGATTACCATGTCCAGTTGTTCCGGTGGAATCATGCACAGTGAAGGAAGCTGCAGTTTATTTAATTATTAATGGTCTGGGGCTTCAGTTTAAGTTCTGAATCTGCAGGTAAGTATCTTCCTGGAGTTTTGGAAATTATTTAAATCTTTATGACACAGATTTCCATAGCCCTAGAATCATGCAAATGATTAATGAAAACTGGAAAAATGCATGATTTGATGCCTTACATACACTGAACATCCAATGAATTCTAACTTTTCTCATAACCATATTCCCTCGATGAATAATTAAGAGAACAGAAGATTCAGAATAATGACATTTCCTTCATATTTTAGTCATTCAATAGAAATTAAGTGTACCTCACAAAATTACATGAACACTTTAAAACAATATTTATTTAATTCCTTGACACAACTATTTGTAAATTTAAGTATGCATACAATTTTAATTTAACTGAGGGACTACACAGAATAGCTCTTTCCAATTAGAATTCTACAATATGAACTTTCTCAAATGTGGCTGACAAATTTACATGCTTATGCCTGGTACTCTGAGCAACTAAGGCTAAGACAACAGTATGAAATATAATAGCCATTGTTTTTCTGTTGCTGTTATTTTTTGTTTTTGTTTTTGTATTTTAGGACAGGGTATACAGCATCTCACTGGGTACACCAAATTCATAGTGATCTTCCTGTTTATAGCCTCCCAAGTTCTGGGATTACAGGCACACGGCTCTAGGCCCAGTCTCGATTGCAGTTCTTAGCACGCCACGGGGGCGGGGCAGGCATGGAGGGCCCGGGGATCGAACCCCTGGCTCCTGTGCTTGCTTACAGGAGCTTTAATCCACTGAACTATTTGGCCGACCCTTCATAATATATCTTAATTCTTTTTCCTATTCCCTTCCTCTCCCTTCAGCCCCTCTTCTACTCCTTATTTATAAGAGCTTTGTCCCTATTTGTTTCTTCTGATGTTTTATTTTCTTTATTTTTTTTTTCCTTTCCATCCTCACTCACTAATTCCCTTTCTCTTTGGGATATTTTCTTCCTACTTTTCAATACCTGTTACATATTTTCCTTATTTATCCTAGCTATGACAAACTGCACTGCCATAGATATGAGTGTGCATATACTGTAATGGTAGGATGCTTTTAATTCTTCCAGGAAAATTCAAAAGAAGGGAATAGCTGGATCAAATGAAACCTCTAGTTTAAGTTCATTTGGAGAATCTTTATGCTGATTTCTACAATGGTTGCACAGGTCTACAGTTGAGTTTTCAACTGGTATTTCTGTGTGAAAACTAGGAAACTATCTAGTGACATCATAAGTTTAGCAATAATTGAATTTTTATATAGGAAAATTACAAAAAAGAGTTTGAGTTTTCCAGAAGATGAAAAGAACCCAAAGTTTCAAAAAACAGAGCACACAAGAATTATGAAAATATATTTTAGGATTACTTAACATGATGATGGTGGCCACACATCTAGAATCTGCAAAACAAGCTGACAGGTCAGAGACTCAAAACAGAAACAAATTAGATTTCATGACTAAAAGTCATCCAGCTCAGGAGTAAATTTGTGTTCACATTCAAAGATGATTTCCTGCAGAATTTCCTCTTTCTCAACGTAGTTGTTTCATTTCTTGTATTTAACTTTTAGCAGAGTGGATCAAATCCACCCATATAATGGAGAAAAATTGGTTCAAAGCCCAATGGCTGAAAGGTATATTTTATGTGAGAACACCTCAGAAATACACAAAACAGTATGTGGCTAAAGTATACATTCCCTGTTGTCCAACCAAGATGAGACTAACCATCAGAAGGATATTTCTCTGTAACCATTAAGTTATCAGTCTTTCCATCATCAGAATCCAGGTGCTAAAATATTCATTATTGTCATTATGCCTCATAATATCTTTTGAATTAGTCGTATAACAGTGTGATTTATTTTGCTCCTATTTCCAAGATGGAATGCTCCCTACAATGTAGAAAAGCCTTACTAGACTTATTTAATAATTTTCATAAATTATCTGTGAATTCTGAGATCCCTATGCCACCACCTTGAGGTATGAGCTAACCACTAGTTGCCCCAAAAGAGTATAATAAAACATAATGAAATGTTACACAACAACACATTTACATAAATTAACTGTAAGTGATTATTGCCTTAGAGTTCTTTTTCTTTACTATCACAGCACCTTCTTTAAAAAAAGATAATTAAAAATTGACTATAGGGCTGGCCAGAAAGCTCAGTAGACTAAAGCACCTGCTTAGGTAGAGCACGGCGGCCAGGGTTTGATCCCCAGCCTGCCATGCTGGCCCTGCCCTTAGGATGCACTGAGAGTGAAAGGCTGTCCATGGTGGTGTGTGCCTGCAATCCCAGACTTGGGAGGCTGAAGACAGGAGACACACTACAAGTCCGATCTAAATACTGAGAACCTTAGACCCTGTAGACCCCATACTAACTATATACACACACATACACAGAAATTCATTATCAATAATTAATATCATTTAGAATCTGTAGTGAAATTTTCAGGTACCTACATATTACTAACACGGTTTATAATTTAAAATATATCATATCCTTCAAATTTCTGTTGTACAAATTTTTCAGAGATCCCAAGAGTGCAAGAGACAAAGGTATACATTAAAACATGTCATATTATACTTCATGACATCTCAAGCTTTAGCTATGAAATGTCATTGGTAAGGTTCCATTTTTAGGTATATGTGGAAATAACTTCACCTTTCAATTTGACAATAAAGGCTACCTTGGCCAAGTGCTACGTAATAAGTATATGTCATTAGCAGAGAAAGAAAACTTTTCAGATATATAAAATATTTAAATACATTTGGCTTATCAGCTATACTATGTATTAATAGTGGAATATTTAATATATTAAATTATATTTAAAATATATTTATTCTTTAGTTTCCTCAGTTGTCTGGAGATTTCTTTAAGGTAATATTTTGATAGCATACATGTGCCTCAATTATGCTTCTTTTGTTCACTGCTGAGAATGATTTATTTAGGAGACTAAATTTTTAACAAGACCTTTATATGACTTTCTTTAAGAAATTAAACCAGTCTTTGATCAAACAAATTGTAAGAAGATTTAAGTAAGCAATAATAAACGCAGAAGTATTTATGCCCTGTACTAAGGGAATTATTTCAATATCCAGAAACCACATGAAATACTTGGGGGACCTATGCAGAGAGTCCTCCCCTGAGAGCACAAGGGTGCTGCTCTATGCAGAGTTTACCGTCCCCTGGGAGAGAGCCGCCAGCACATGACCAGGCTGACCTAGCACCAGGCAGGCAGCACAGGAGATGCACAGCACGGTGCCTTAATATGTTGTAGGCACATGAATTCAGCAAAGTAATCCAATATAGTCCAGTTGTCTATAATAGTAGTGGGTTATCTGCATGACTGGCAATGTCAGAAGTTGTTGACTTGGGCCTTTTGCAGCTCAGCATATTAATATGGCTTTACTTTTTATACCTTGTTTTTATATTTCTGGATAGCTAAGGCAAAGGAATACCCACCCCTGACAAAAGGAAACAAAAAAGAGAGATATAAATGAAGGACCATTTTGTAGTGAAAAAAATATATATCTGTATATACAAAATAGCATAGATATGTAGGTACTTTCTCTTAGTTCAATGAAGAAAGTTTTGAAGTAAGTGTTTAAACAAGATATCATGTCTGCATCTTGTATTCTAAATATTACAGAGACAACAATATGCAATGTATTAATTATTGTAACTGTCCTACAAAACTGTTTTGAAACTGTCTCATTGCTACTTCTTTCTCAATAAAATTAATAAAATAAAATAAAAGAAATGCACAGTGCAGAGAGGCTCTGCGCAAGCCATGAATGGAAGCCCAAAGACAAATTCAGAGCTCAACTTTTGATAACTTTTTTCTTGGCTAGTTCCTTTCAAGAAGTGCAGGGCAGGAGTGAGCGTGTCTTCAGAGGAGGGAGAATGACTATAAAGCTATGTTATTATGAAAGAACAACAAAGATGGGCAGCACAAGAGGCGCCACGGTGCTGGGGAGCTCGATCCGGAAGCTCCGTGGAGCTGCAGGGAGGTCAGCAGACTACGGGCGTGGAGGAAGATTCTGGGACTAAAGATTTTACTTGGGGCTGCCTTACTCAAAACCAGAAAAATAAGAGGAAATATCAAGTAGCGCATGTAAATAAATATTTAGGCAAAATCTTATGGTTTTATTGTTGTTATTTTCTCTGTTTCTTTAAACAATGGTATGCTCTGGCCTTAGATTTCTTTTTTTCCAGAGGATACTTGGCTACTCAGAAAACTCTGACGATGCATTTTCTTCCAGTTTGAAGATCTCTTTGGAGTGAATCTTCATGCAAAAATCACTGTCATCTTCCTTTGCTCTTCCTCTCTCTCATATTTAAGAGACTATTTGAGATTTAAAATTATTTTCTACATTGTAAAACACTTTTGCACACGTTGGTGATGAAAGAAGAAATCAGGAGAGCTAAAGAACCAGCTACAAAGCTCAAGAAACGTGCGTTCGTCATGCGCGCGTGCGCAGATCTAAGCACACGCTGTGCTGCGTTACAGGAGCGTGAGTTCTCCAGCAACGCGGAGCTATCCAACAGCAAGTCAGGCGCAGCTGCAGCCTCCAGCGGGTCATAGTTCCCGTCTCCAGCTCTGCTCTCTGCTGCTCCCCGAGAGGAATGATCTAGTCATAACTTACATCCACAGAAACAGTAAGTAAAATGCAGGAGAAAATCTCCAGGAAACAAGAAAGGATATATTCTAACAGCTGTTCGCAGGGGTCGTAAAGATGCTGCCATCCTAATCTATCTGCATCTTCTTTTTTCTTTACCTGGGAAAACTCATGCCAAACATTCAGTATTCCACTAAACCACATCCCAAGGTATTCACTTTGTAAGAAAAGAGATCTGAAAAAGATGAAATTAAAAACAAAACAAACAAAAACCCCAAGAGAATATAACCTAAATAACATTTAAATTTTGAGTTTGCAAGATTCACAAAATAAAACAATTAGAGCCTAAATGCAAGGCATATTAAAATGATAGGCATAAATAATATTGAATGGATATGGCAAGTTTAAAAAGAATAGAATGTGACTTGGGCCACAGAATATAAATTCGTATATTGGAGGACAGCAAATTAAATGTTTTTTTAAAGGTAACACTTATTTAAAAATAGGAAAAATTCATGTGTTTATCTTTTTATTTTTCAGAGAAGGGACTACAGGGTGTTCAGGGTCTCACTACTAGATACGGCTTGTAGGGACACCCCCATCTGCAGCCTCCCAAGAGCTGGGATTGCAGGCGCCTGCCTCCAGGCCCAGTCTCAGTTGCAGTCTCAGCATGCCCTGGGGGCGGGGCTGGCACGACAGGCCCTGGGAGAGAGCCCCCAGCCCCTGCACCTGCTTGCAGGTGCTTAACCTGCTGAGTTATTTGATTGGCTCTTTTTTTTTTTTTTTTGTCATATGTAGTATCTTAAAGTGAGAAAAAAAAAAAGAATTTAGACAGGAAAATAAATATAAACAAACAAACAAACAAAAAAAGCCTGTCCAGAAAGGAAAGAGATACAAAGATAGAGTACACCAGGTACTAAGAAACAGTAATGTTAACCAGTTAAGCACTAAAACTTATCAGTATCCTCTTAGTGGTGTTCATGGAAAACCAGATAAGGGTAGACAAGGGAAGTTATTTATAAAGGAAAACCAGTTTTCTTTTATTTACCCTCAATCCAGTACATGATATTCATGATTTTCTGTAAAGGATGTGAGTCCCAAAGGGTAGCCATCACTACACTAACCTTCAAATAAGAAAATAGTACAGCCATCTGGGAAAATGAAAAAGAAAATCTTAAATTCTGAGTACTTAATCAGCTTACACAAGCAAATGGAAGTGTATTAAGTTTGAATTACATTTGGTAAAAATTACAGTGATATGCCTAATATTAGTTGTTCAAATAAGGAAAAACTGTGGGAATTATTTCAAAACCAAACTTTCCAGGTACTGAAGATGAACAATGAAAGCAATCCTTACACTTACACTCGTGTGGCATGTCAAACATGCACCTGCACTTCACACAAGAAGGGTCACTTTGTACGTGCTAAGACCCAAGTGCTGCTGTCTGGGCAATCAAACAGTTACCTACATCCTTATGTGGCGCTCTGTTTGGTGTATGATCAGAAGGCGGAGGAGACGGATAAAGAGAAGAAACTTGCTATAACAAATAAATCGCATTTATAAGTCTGAGAAGATGACACGATGCTCTGAATTAAAAAAGAAAGGAAAAAGACACAAAGACACTACGCTGGTAGCACAGGTTGGTGACCGACCACGCAGTGTCCTCTGACACAGAAAGAGCCTTGAACAAAGAGCTTAAAGGGAATGAAGACAGCAAACCATCCAGGGACGTGGAGGAAGGGCAAGTGGCGAAAATAAAGAGCAAGAGAAAAACACACTCGTATGTTACTCAACTGGATCAATACACACGTGGTGGATGTCCATAAGCCAAAAAAGGGAATCAAGGACATAATAATGGGCACAGTTGTTTTAAGCCTTACACTACAGTGGCAAAAAGCTCTGGTTTTTGCTCATTTGTTTTTGTAAAAAGAAAGTTTTAAATGTGACCGGAAAAATGAAAGGACACATTTTCTACTCACTTTCTGCCGCCCCTAACTCTAAATGTCTCATCAAATAATCTCTCAGCAAATGCTTAGAAAAGAAATGGAGAGTTTCTTTATACATGGGAAAAATACAAAATATTTTTATTTCTCCACAATACAGCCAAGCACCTATGAAGTCTTTATTCTTGGTGCTCCTGGAAATTCTACCTAGGAGCCTCGTACCGAGCTTCATCTCCAGCCACCTAGTGAGCTATTTATACTAAAATTTAACTTGTACTTTTTTTAAATTTATAACCTTTAATTTTTTATTTTTAGACAAGGGCTAGTTGAATCATTAGTTTGAATGGGCTGGGCTTGCACTTGTTATTTTCCTGCTCCAGCCTAGGAAAGATCAGACCAATGTCCCTTCAGAGTAGCTCCAAAGAAGTGACATTCTCTTGCCCAATAAAGAGCTCAACTGGAAATATCCACCTAGGAGCTAGGAAGTTTGGCCTCATTGGAAACCAAATGACGAGAACTAAATCATGGCTTTCTCAGCCTCCAGAACCATAATTAATAAATTTCAGTTGCTTATAAGCTACTTAGTCTGTGATTCAGCCTTTTAACAACCAAAGTGGACTAAAAACTTTTTTTAGGTCCAGGTTTAATGCATCAATAGCTACTATTCTTTGGACCCTTTCCTTTTTGTATTTTAAGGAAGGGTCTACGGGGTGTTCAGGGTCTCACTACCAGATCAGACTAGTAGTGATCCACCTGTTTACAGCCTCTCAAGAGCTGGGATTACAGGCGCACGCCGCAAGGCCCAGTCTCAATTGCCATCTCAGCGTGCCCCTGGGGGCGGGGCAGGCAGGGCATGCCCGAGGATCGGAACCCCAGCCCGTGTACCTGCTTGCAGGTGCTTTAATCTGCAGAGCTATTTGACCAGCCCTTTTGTACCCTTTTCTGATTTTGGAGCTATGAGGACCATAAATGGATTCCACATGGTCATTCTTGACTGGTATTCACCTGTCAAAATGTATTGTCCATCAACTCAGCGATCTCCCTTCCATACGTAAGGCCATGTGTAGCTATCATATCACTTCTGTCTGAAACATACTTCTTTCTCATCTTTACTATTATTTACCTTTTATTTTTCCATATGCTTGAAAAACTTTGGAAATTACAGCAGTCTCTTCTTACTGAAAGAGATATGTTCCTAAAACCACAATGCATGACTAAAATGGTAGGCTGTTTTCTTGTTCTTTTTCTGTTATTATAAATTCGCTGAGGCAAAGGGATTTATATGTAATAAAGATTTATTTCTTCTCATGGTTCTGGAGGATAGGCAGATGCCGGCACCTGCCCTTCCTGGAGCAGGCCACACTCTCCTCCATGTATGTATAGGAAGAAATTTGCCTTGGAAAATACTGATGGGAGGGACCAGGAGACCTTCCTAAACTAACACCTATAGGCACCTCATTCATGCATTCATGAAAGCGGAACACCCACCACTTAACTGACTCTGTTTAAAATTTTCATCACAGGGACAATATACTCATCAATGAATGCATCCGTTGATGACTTCTATAGCTGAATGTGCTATTCAAATATGAAACACGGCTGGAAGAGGTGAGTCATGAGGTCAGGACCTTGTAAGGGATGTCTTGCAACCAACACCTTTCTTCCATCAATTTATACCAGAGGCCAACTTGTACTCTGGAGTGTGCCTCAGCCATCCTGTTTTTGCCTTGGAGCTGGCCAAACATGAAACAGAACCATGAACCAAATGAATCTTTTCTTCTTTCATTTGTGGATTTGGGGTATTCTGACCCCATAAGAAGAAAGTTGCTAAAGTAGAAGTTGGTACTACAAATGGAGTTATTGCTGTGATTCTGCCTGACTATGTAACTTAGAAAATTTTTGAACTTTTTTGTGGGAGGAGTTTAGAAGTTTAGAGATGCAGTATAGAATTCTTTTTTTAAATTTTTTTAATTTTTTAGTGTGTGTGTGTGTGTGTGTGTGTGTGTGTGTGTGTGTCTGTGTGTGTGTGTGGCCAGCTCAG
>NDGN011550756.1:6226-17815 GCA_002564285.1 Tympanoctomys barrerae | reverse complement strand
TCTGAGGTGGCTTCTTTCCTGTTTTGTGGATGGAAAACACTTGGTTTCTTTTTATAAGTGTCAGCAACTGTACCCCTCTTCATTATACATTTACAGGTGAATCTTTTTTTTCTTTCTTTATTTAGGACAGGGTCTACTGGGTCTCTCTATGCAGATCAGACTCAGAAATTCTCCTGTTTTCAGCCTCCCAAGTGCTGGGATTACAGGTGCACACCACCACCTACCACAACTACTCTCAATTACCATCTCAGCACACTCCAAGGGTGGGGGCCTGCACAGCAGCTGGGATCAAACCCAGCTGCTGTGCTCTGCCTACGCTGGTGCTTTAGTCTGCTGAGCTATCAGGCCGGCCCTACATGTGAATCTTTTTCTGGCCAAATTTTAAATTTTCTAGATCTTTCTGTTCTGCTCCTCTTTGCTCCTGATTGTCACTGTAAACTTGAGTCAAAGCAATCAGTACTGCCCATGCTACTGCTAGAATGCTGTGCCGCCTTAAAATTTCCTCTGCAAAGTAAACTAGAATATCACCCTTAAATTTGGTCTCTCCAAGTATCAGTGCATTGAAATTTCACATCTAAATTCTTTCCCATAATATAAAAACCTAAGTTTCTACTCTGGTTCCCAATAGAGTCCAATATCCAGCTGGAACCTCATCAGTGTAGCATTTACTATCCACATTTCTATCAGCACTTTGGTCTGAGTCTACAACCAGAATTGCCCAGTAAGTCTGCTTAAAGTAGGGCAGGCTTTCTTTAGCCTGCTTCTGCAAACTTTCAGTTTTTTCCTGTAACCAATTGTAAAGGTTCTCCCAAAGCCACCACAGACATAGTAACACTGAAGCCTGCCCAGTTCCTCAGTACCAATTTCCTGTGTTAGTTTACTTTCCATCACTACAATGGCATATCTAAGACAACTGACTTGTAATACTAATTTTGGCTCATAGTTTTCAAGTTCCAGTTTATGATTGATTGAGTGCAGTGATGTGGGCTTGTGTAATGGTACAAGGCAGAATAATGGTACAAAAACATGGCAGGGCATAGACACTCACTTTAAAGTCAGGAAGCAGAGAGAAAGAGGAATAAACCATGTCCCATAATCTTCCAATTCCTGCCCACAACAATAAAGCCCTTTCACAGTTCCTGTCACGTAAAGGTTTCACTGTGGCCATTAATGTCACCCAGGAGAGCAAATCCTGAACACTTGGGCCTTTGGGAGTCACTCAAGATCTAAACCACAGTAATCCCCACTGCTTTTCTTCTAGCTCCTGGTAACCACAATTCTGGTTTCTGTCTTTATTAAAACATAACATGTAAGTGCAATTGTGCAGTATTTGTCTGGCAAGTTACAGCACATGTCATCATTTCTTTCCTTTTAAAGGTAAATAACATTCCACTCTGCACATGTGTCATCCTATACTTTGTTCATTCACCAATGGATCTTTTTTGCTTATTGTATACTGCTGCTATATACACAGGTGTATAAATACTTGTTTGAGTCTCCAATAGTTATTTTGAATACATGCCCCAAAGAGGAACTGCTGTATCAAATGGCAATTCTATTTTAATTTTTTGAGAAACCACCATATAGTTTTCCATGGAGACTGTACCACTTGGCAGTTCTGTGCTCTTCTGACTACATCCCAGTGCCTTGGAGTACAGCACTGTCCCTGTGACGATGCTGCAAACAGAGGTTCTAATGCCCCTGATGTGTATCAGCTGAACCCACACTTATGTCCCACAGGTTATGACAGTTTGCAAATAACATGCCTGCTTTGCTGCTCAAAATAAATGTTGAAAGGGCTGGCCAAATAGCTCAGCAGATAAAAGTGCCTGCTTAGGCAGACGCAGCAGCCAGGGTTTGAACTCAGCAGGTGCTGTGCTGGCCCAGCCTCTGGGGCTGAGACAGTGATTGAGACTGGTCATGGTAGTGCATGCCAAAGCTTGGGAGGCTGAAAACAGGAAGATCACTACAAGTCCAATCTATGTAATGAGACCCTCTATACCATGAAGACCCTTACTAAAATTTTAAAAAAGGTTGAAAAGCAGGCATGTTTAACTTTTCAGTACTTTCAATTTGATGAAATATTAGCGTTTTTAAGGTGTCAAAACAAATGACATAATGTCAGTATTCAGAAGCTCAACTGTTTGTGAGATCAATTGCTTTTGTTTTCTGTTAGACACACAGTTGCATGCTTTAGTATTGGGTATGATCTTTAGGAATTGTGTATTCAATCAGCTCCAGGCTCAAACGCTCACAGGATAAGGGAGCATCTCTTCATCATCACTCTGTGGGTCTTTCTTGCTTTTGCCATTCAAAAGTTTGCTGAGAATTAAAGAGGAAATTTTCAGAGGGGTTCAGGGCTATGAAGATGTGTATGTGTGTGTGTGTGTGTGTGTGTGAGAGAGAGAGAGACAGAGAGAGAGACACAGAGAGAGAGGAAGAGAGAGAGGAGAGAGTCAGAGTTATTTAATTGTTCTTTGTTTCATAGGACAGAATACCTCCTTATTGTCACATTTAGAGAACTTTCCTCTTCCTTCAAGTCTAATACTGCAATTCTTTGAGGAGCATGAGAATGTTGTGGCTACAAAGGAGCTATACAGATGCCTCTTCTTTAAAGCTTTACAGGCATCTCTATGATCACCACTGCCTAAGGATTTATGAAGTTGTGACTCCTAGAATGGTTAAGGCTGGCTTTCACAGTGGCAAATGTACATTTTTCATTGCATTATACTTGGGGGTTTAGCTTTTCTGCCTCAGAGCTGTGCCTAATTTTGTTGGTGTGTAGCAGTTTTATAGACACCCTTCGAGATAACCCAGCATGCATCATATCCTCATGCATTTCCCTCCTCTTGACCATGGCATGACCTCTGAGCTACTGCCAGCTAATAAAAAATGGCAAAGGTGATAGATTATTTGTTTCCTTGATTTGGTCATCTTATAAGAGTCTCTCTTAGCAGACTCAAGGAGAGATTATTATGCTGGACTTGAAGATGTTGGCCTGTAAGATTGGTGTGAGAGGGCTGTGTGACTCAGAAGGGGAAGCCTCAGGATGTGAGAGTGGACTAGGTTGATAGCCAACAAAAAATTTGAGGACATTGGCTAGCCCTACAGCCACAGAGACTGAGTTCTTCCAACTATGTGAGCTTGGAAGAGGACTCCAAGTTCCTGAAAGGAATCTGGGCCCACAAAATGATCACAGCCTAGTAATATCCTGAGCAGAGGACTGAGTTAAGTCATGCTCAGACTCCTGACCCTTGGACATTGGAGCACAATGAATGTGCTTTTCTAAATTTCTTCATTTGTAGCAATTTATCACCTAACAAAAGAACAAGAATAGAATCAGGCATGCTCTTAATATTACCTTCCCATTTCTTATTCCTTTCATGCTTATGTTGTTTTGTTTTTACCTATTTCCTTCTTCTCTGAACTCTACTTAATTGGGCTATCAATCAAGATGCTTCTACTCTCTACAGACAAAGTAGAGCTGAAAGACCCAACTTAGGCTAATCAGCTGCTTTTCCTCAGGAATCTGAATCTGGAGAACAATCCCAAAGAGTCTGGATGTGTGTGTAGCTATTTTTTATCCCAGTGGCAATGCCCTAAAATACCCTTGGTATTAATAGTTTTGGAAATCTCCTATTTTCTTTTTTATCAATTCCTATTCATCACATTTTTTTTTCATACTGAGAGCCCAACTAGTAGATTCCTGAAATAAATTACTTTTCTGCTTAAATTAACCAGCCTAGTTGTCTTGGTTGCAGCCAAGTGATTTCGTTTGATACATACAGTATGATCATAATCTCCTTCAATTTCTTTGTCTCTCTTAATTAGCATTCTAATCATTGAAGTGATAAGTTTTTAATATTAAATACTGTAAATGATACATGAGAATTTTAAAGTTATTTTCTTAATTTTAAGCAAGACAATATTGTTGACTAAGTCTCATGAAGAAGTTACTTAGGATCAATCACACACATACGTTGTATGTGAAGATGAAAACATAATTGTTTTTTATCTTGAGAAAGAAAAAGTACAGAATAGCTGTCAGCAGTATGTTTTCTAATTGTTTAGAGAAAATGAAAGATCACTAGCAAGTGTTACTTTTCTTGATCTTCAATGTTCCGAGTGTAAAGAGTTCTTTCTCCTGGCCTGAAACAATGAAGACAAAGGCAAAATCTTGAAGCAAATGAAAACTCAAGAACAGAATTATAAATAAGGATTAAAAAGCAGAGAGAACTACAGTTTAACTAGTGGGATTTTTTAAAATCACTATTAAATATACATATATATATATATATATATATATATTTCCTTTTTGTTGAAAGTCTCTATAGAAATTGTTCTGAAGGTCTTCCTCTCGTATTTATTTGAGATCAATAAAAATTTAAATTATATTCTTTACAGAGGAGGTTATAAAAAAGTCAAAAGGAGGCTGTTAATGTTTTTCTTGTAGTATTCATGACATCCTTTCAACAATGGCACTTTTTTCTTAGTTTAATTTGTTGAATTGGAACTGAAGGTTATTTTTCACTGTAATCCTAAGAATGGCCATATTAACACTGGCCTGACAAATCCTCTGCTAATGGTTTTATAAGTCCCAAAAAACATAAACATTCAACACTGTTAGAGTTGGGGAACAAGTTTAAGACAAATTTATGTCAATGAAAGAGAATGAATCACAGTACAGAAAAAACTATAAAGAAAACACAGAGAAGAAAACCAATAGCTGAATGGGAGATTTTTATGAAACTTCAGTGCATTCAGCTTTGCTCTAGGGTCAGTTTTAGCTGCATTATAAAGTTTATATTGTCAGTTTTCCTATTGCAAAACAGTTGAGGTTTTGTTTTAGGATTGCTAGAAGAAATGAACTGGTGTTTTTATAATATTTCCTTTGTAATGTAAAACTGAACATGGTCCTTTACAAGATTTCCTTCTCATTCACACACATTCTAGGGTAGATTAAAATGAAATCAATCTTAGACCTCAGTAAATGTCAAGATTTCATATGGCAATCTTTGACTTTGCTGTCAGATCATTTTTTTCTTGGAAAAATGAGTTTTCTCTCCTATTTCATTCCACCAATAGAGATTTGATTGAGTCTGGAACACACGTTGTGTGCCATCCAACAGGACCCCAGCCCCCGCTGTCATCTCCTACTGCCATTAACTAAATGAGCTTTCATCTTCCAATATGTTTGAAGGTTGTCAAGAATTGTATAATTAATCATGTAAAGAATTAAAGTCATAATGAGATATGCTGCTTTGCATGTAGTCAAGGTATTTTCCTTGGTTGTAGCTGTAGAAGCACAGTGAAACATAATCCCCATTTTTCTTCAACTGTCTTCAGGAGTCTGTCCCCAGATATAGACAGAATCATTAAGGATTGGCATTTTGGGGCTCATAGATTATATTCACATCATATTTTATGACCAAAATGTTAAAGATACAGCAGGTGCAGAAACAGATTGCTTTTAGTTCAAAAACATTATATACATTCTTGTTTCAGTCTTGATTTTATTGTATCTTTTTGGTTGAATTGCTTTTTAAGAGAGGTTTATTTTGAAACCAGAACTTGACTCTTCCCAATAGTCAGTCACTATCTTTCCCTATGAATTGGCTGCATTGAGTGACTATATCTAAACCCACATAAACAGAACAAAGATATTTGTGCACAGAGATCTAGAACTGTTATTTTTCAACTCTTGGTTCCATTTTGTCCCCACAATCAGGGACTTTAAAATGAAACCTTGCCAAATGTTTTCCAGTGAGACTAATACGGACCTTGAGGCCACTCTGAAAGAATGCCTTTTTATATTTTGTTGAAATTTCATTGAAGGTGCTCCTATGAAGGTCATGTGTGTCTGAGGAATTGATAGATGCTTTTTAAAAAATATGTTACTGAAACTAAAAATATGCTAATGTAACTCTCAGCTGCCTTCTAGAGCCACCATCTAAAACCTTGTTCATTTAAACCCCATTTCTTAAGGTAAGAGGTACTTACCAGGCGGGATTGTGACTTGGACTGTTACTGACTGCACTCTGGCCAGCATGGAATCCTGACTGTGTGTAGCATCCCTAAGCCATGAGTCTTCTCCTGTAAGCACATGTTCTCTATACCAAAGAAAATCAGTTCTGAGGAAAATCCCACACTTCTCCTTTTCCCTTGTGGAGTACTGTTACAACCTGTAGGCATCTTGATTCATTATATGGAGGGTTTTGGGTGCAAGCAAGTCAGCAACATTTGGAATGTACTAATGCTTTCTGAGAGGCTATGTTGATTTTTTCCTTAGGATTGTTGACAAAATTTACTCTTCTAAAAACTAATTTCCTCCTCTGTTTATACTTGATATAATACTTTCTTGAAAAAATAGGCATTTTCAGAGAGAATTTGGCAGTGCTTTTTATTGGACAGGAGACTATCATTATTTATTCAGATGAATTTTTTTTTTTTTTGCAAAGGAAAATATCCTGACATGGGAGAATATCCACATATTCATTCTAGTGACAGAAAAATGTAAAATGGACTTGTGAAGTGTGTGTGTGTGTGTGTGTGTGTGTGTGTGTTAAACCCTACCCTATATGAAAGGCTGCCAGTGTTTATAAGCCTTAGGAATTACAGAAATTAATATCTTCTGTTGCTTATGGGAATCTCAAGACCTGGGATTATCTCATCCCTTTGTACCATTTAGAAATCACTGCTGACACACAGGGATTAAAACATCAAGAGGAGTAGTATCAGGCCAGCCTATTTTGCAGCCTTTGCCTGGATGATTTCACTGTTCCTCACCCCTCCCTCTATCATACCAGCTCTTTTCTTGGGTTGAAGGTTTGTTAGCCTTTTCTACTTTGTGCTTATATTTGCCTCCTATTTTCAAAAACCCATCTTTCCCTCACCAGTAAGACAATCTACATAGTGTGTACACCCATGCACAGATGCCTCTGCTGCTCTACAGCAGAGTTCTGTGATAAGAGTTCTGTGATCTTTAGACATGGTTGTATCAATAGACACAGGAGTGATGATGGCGCAGTATCCCCAGGAAAGTTTGCAGAGGCTTTGCTTTACTCTAACACAAAGTTTTCCAACTTCTGTTAGAAAGACCATCATTATAAAGCACAGTGTAGAGAAAATAAAAGGAAAAGAGATTAAAGGTTAAAGCCTGCAGCTCCTGGACCATAAGGCAGTGTTTTGGAGCCCCCTCTACCTATTATGCCAAAGGGCTGATAACAGTTCTCGTAGAAGAAATGTGAAACCGAGAAGCCAAGCTTGCTCTAATGTGTCATGAAATAGAAGACAGAGACACAGAGCACTGAGTTAATCTTTGAGAAATGAATGTATCTAAGTATTTCCATGCACAGCCTACATTAATATATGGAAACTACTGAAAATTGCCAGTGACCCTGAGATTTCCTATAGGTTGACACTGTGGCCCTTGGTGGCTCTCTAGATTCTTATGTTCACTTAAATTACATCATTACTTTAATCTGAATGTGAATTTTATCTCCTTAGTAGTCTGATCAGTTGCTCTTTTGCCAACAGTTTTGCTTGTATGTTAAGGTAAATAAAGATATTTATTACCCTTAGGATCAGCAAGTGCTAATAAAGTTGCCAATGTTTGCATTTTTAGATTTGTTTTGATAACAAAGACATCCTAATCTTTTTATAATGCTAACTGTTTATACTACCAACAGTTTGGTTATCTCCCAATCCAGCAAGAAAAGCCAAGATATGAACATTATTACAGTTGTCACCAATCAAGTTCAAACAACGGTATATGCTATCTTTGTCATCAATATATTTTCTGTTTTAGATTGAATTTCTATGAGAAGTAGGTGTTGTATGTGGGTTTTTTTGTTTGTTTGTTTTTGTTTTTGTTTTTCAGAACTGGGGATTGAACTCAGGCCCTTGNGCTTGCCAGGGAAGCACTTATTCTACTGAGCCATCTCCCTGGCCGCTGTTGTGTGTCTTAATACACAAATTATTTGTGTTTGTAGGATTTCACTGTCATTTTTTGATAAAATCAATTTTAAAGTTTACTTCATGTTACATATCTGACATAACCAATTACTGAACATAATATCTATTCCTTGCTTTGTATTACATTTTATATACTATTTGAATTATTTGTTCTAACATACAGTGTTTATTAAGCTCTGTACTGCAAGTACTTCATATTCAACTAATTCCCTGATTGGACTAATATGTGGTTCTATACACATTTAAAGTATAAGCTGAAATATATTTAATCTATTCTTAGACTTCTATTCCCTTACCATTACTTTTTTTTGTGGTGAGGGCATACTCGAGATTGAACTCAGGATGTTGTGCTGGCTAGGCAAGTGCTTCTGTTCCTGAACCATCTCCCCAGCTTCCCCCCAGTTGCTGTTGTACCTACCATTCTTTTTCTTTTTTTCATTTCATGTATTTAGTACAGGGTCTCACAATGCAGCTACTACTTATAGTGATCCTCCTGTTTTCAACCTTCCCAGCGCTGAGATTACAGGTGTGCACCACTGTGTCTATCATTCTTTGTTTTCCTTTCTGCCTTATGATGATCAACTCAAAATAAATTTGTATTCATTACTGATTACCTCCTGCCTTAACCTCTTAACATTTTAAGAATCTATTCTTTTCCTAAAATAATAGAACACCATTGGCTACTAATAATAGAACACCATTGGCTACTTCAGGGCTTATTCCACTGAATCTTTCTTTTTTTCAGAACCGGGGATTGAATTCAGGCCCTTGCGCTTGCCAGGCAAGCACTTATTCTACTGAGCTATCTCTCTAGCCCCACTGAATCTTCTTCAGACCATGTTTTCAACACTTGTGACACATGACAGTGTGCTTTTTTCTGTCTTACTTGCTGTCAGCCAGTGCGAACATTCGCACTATACCTATCGCAACCAGACAAGCTATCTGAAAGACAGGTCAACTGATAATGACATTTCTGTTTTTGGTTGTTTGTTTATTTTAGTTTTGGTTTCTTGTGTCTTCTCCTTGAACTCTCCTTGGATTACTGTATTTGCTTCCACATTTCCGTCCTCCTTTTCTGCCTCCTTCTTTTCCTTCTTACTTGTTGCAAATATTCTATAATGAAAAGCAAAATGATACTCTTTAAAATTCCAACTATTTGTATCTGTTTCTATCTTTTAGATAGGGCATATGCACAGAGAAGGGATAGATTGTGCTCATTTATTTTTTTAACAAGATGCCTTGAAGAGCTGTTTGATTGTTGTATGTCTAACTCAAGTTTTCTTAAGTTTTGGCATCTATTATCTTTGTTAATGCTTGCCATGGTCCTTGTTATTTATTTTGGTTTTCACATAAAATACTTTATGTGTTCATTGTATTGAGAACATCTTCTAGATAATTTTGAAAGACAGCTGAATTGAAAGTGTTTGTCAGGCCGGGGAGATAGCTCAGTTGAGTAGGTGCTTGCCTGGCAAGTGCAAGGGCCTGAGTTCAATCCCCAGCTCCACAAAAAAAAAAAAAAAAAAAAAAAAAAAAAAGTATTTGTCATTGTTAGACAACCAAAAAGAGCCAAGTGCCAAAGCAGTGATGTTTACCTAACTAGGATAATGATTTCAAGCAAAAACTACTTGATAATTACGCAAGACTGTCACTTCATTGAGTTGAATACTGTCATTGTTTTCTTTCCCTTACAATGAGAACAAAATTAATATGCAGGAGAGAAAACAAATTCCAACACCCCCAATTTCTAATGCAGGTGCTTCATGCTACATATTTTAATGCACTATTATTCATATTTTCAATCTCCCAGTGTACATAATGTGTTTTTGTTAATACAGAATTATGATAGCTTAAAATTTAGCATTTTCATTGTGCTAAAACAGATGAAAGGATGAAAGGAAACTTAAGTCTTCTTTTAAGCCACTTGTACTATTTTCCCTCAATGTAATAGGCTTCTTTGTGGGCCTGGCATTAAAGCACTTCCAAATGGTTATTGGTTCACGGACATTAGTTTCTATAATACAATTTTCTCCATCATCCGTTTGTCTTGCTGTTTGTTCGAAGGCAGATTCCTACATTATCAGTGCCCTCATGAGCAGTGAGGGACGAGCCTGAGTGAACTTGGGAGTAGAGCCAGTGGTTGCCTCTGCTGCATGACTCAGAAAGACAATGAGCAACATGCCCACAGTGGCAAATTTACTAAGCAAATGTTTGTTGCTTTGACATTTTGGACTCGCTATTGGCAGAAAAAGTCAACAGAAGGTACTTTTACACTTGTTTCAGAATTATTTGATTGGTATTGCAGAATAGAAATAAATGTTTTGTTTTTACTTAATCTTTAATCCTTTTAGTAAACTGAAGCTTATGGTGCCCATAGTGTTCATGACTTTACTGAGACTGCCATTCATGTTTTATTGTTACAGAGCTTTGGGCACAGTGCATTCTCTCTGGGCATTGCATTTCTCCTCTGGAAAAAAGACAACATCTTTCACCATACCTCAAACTGAATCAGACTGAGTAACAGCACCCCATGCTTCATGAGTGTTCAGCTCTCATTCTCTGAACTAGGAAGCTTTAGTTGGAGCCACATTCACTGAACAAACATAGAAGACGAAAGTCCGCCTTTGCAGCATAAATCTAGACAAATTGTAACCTACCTGAAGCACTTGAACAAGTGTGGATAGGAAACGTGTCTTCTTTATGTTGAGTTCAGTTCTCTGAATAATTTAGGGCTCTGTTGCTCCAGAGGATAGGCACAAATCACATACAGCTCAATAAATTTAGTGGAACTAAAATTTACAATTCATTTTTCAATAGTCATGACTATATTTCAGTGCTCAATCATCACTTTTGATCCTTTTAAGGTTAAGGAGCCCTGAGATGCTTTCTGTGGCTGCTATCGGAAGAGATCTCCAGAGCCCAAGCTCTTGGAAGCACATGACATTCATTGTGGGGCCAGGAGGAAAGCCAACCTTAGGAAGAAGCAGGGGCCAAGGGCAGCAGAGAGACAAAAGAGAAAAGAGCTGTTGATCTGTACTATCAGAGATGTTGCGTTAGCCCTGTGCTAAGATAGTCCTGTACGTGGTTCTGTCCTCACTAAAACTGTGGCTACTAGCTATAGTAGCGGCAGGAAATTAAAATGTGGCTAGTCCAAATGAAGGGACACTTACACATTGGATCTCCAAGAGTTACGATCAATATAAGATGATAAAATATCTTATTAATCATTTTTGCATTGATCACATATTTAAAAGACAATAGCTTGATATATTGTGTTAGGTTAAGTAAAATATGCTAAGCTCATTTTACTTTTTCGATTTTTTTTGTATGTGATTAGTAGAAAAATGAAATCACATGTTGGTCACATTCAATTTCTGTGGGACAGTGATACTCCCAACAAGTAAATTACTTTAACCAATAAATTTGTTCTATTGTTCACGTACCCTTGAATCACATTTTCTTCTACTTACAACATAAGGACTTCTAATCAATGCTTGTCATAATGTTTCTTTGTAAACTTTGATTCTGCCCATTTGTTCATACAGCTGTGATGCATATATGAATGCATATGTGTACATGCACTCATACTACCAGACACATAAAAGTAGTGCTTTTTTT
>NDGN011550754.1:0-11182 GCA_002564285.1 Tympanoctomys barrerae | reverse complement strand
AGAGAGAGAGAGAGAGAGAGAGAGAGAGAGAGAGAGAGAGAGAGAGATGAAACTTCAGGAAGAAAATATTCATGACTTTGTAGGTAGGAAACAAAAGCAATTACTCTAGGAGAAAAGGTTAGTAATTTCTGTTCTTCAAATGACAACATAAGAAAATAAACAGGTAAGGTACAGATTAGGAAAGTACGTCTTCAAAATACACAGAAGGTGGGCATACCTATGCTGAAAATCTGAAATCCAAATGCTTCGAATCTGAAAAATTTGAAACATTTCTGACAAAATTAACCTGCATCAGGCAGGCGAGGTAGCTCAACTGACTAAAGTACCTGCACAGGCAAGTACAGGGACTGCGATTAGCTCTCCAGTACCACGTGACTTGCCAGCCCTGCCACCAGGGGGGGCAGAGCTGGCCACAGAGTCGGGATGTTGTGGTGCATGTCTGTAATCCCAGTACTGGGGAGGCTAAAACAGGAGGATCACTATGAGTCTGAGTTGTGTAGTGAGTGAGTCTTTGTAACAACCAAATACATTAAAAAGAAAAAAATATATATATAGCCTGTGTCTGAAGGAATTATGAACCTTCTAAACACTTCACCCCTTAACTCAATACAAAACAACTTTTTTTTTAAGTGAGCAAAAGAATAAGTCCATAAAGGAAGATATAAAAAGAGCATGTGAAAATATGTTCAGATTCACTACTTGTCAGGGTATACAAATTAAAACCAGTGAGATTTGCCTTTATATCAACTAAGTGATAAAAATTCCATGCCTACAAAATACTGCAAGAGAAAAAAAGTAAGAAAAGTAGGTCGGTGCCTTTGAAATATCTAGAAACAATGAAAATATTCTTGGTAGGAATGGGTGTTATGTCAGTGCCTACTTTTGCCAAAATTCACCAACTACCTTAGCACTGATAAGCCTCATTCTATGTAATTTTTATTCTGCAAAAATAATCAAGTAAAACAGCAAGTGAAATTAGCAGATTTGCTCTTTGTAGTGACATGAGTTGGCAATAACTACTTTCCATATTGTGAGTTTAAGCCAAAAGATAAGTATACTGCCCCAAAACCTAAAGATAAATAGATAATTCACAATAAATATATTAGTGAATGAAGTAACAGTCCCGTAAACTGTTTGTACTCATTTTGTCATCTCCTCACTCAAAAGCTTAAAACCACAAGTTGCATGGATTTTTTTTTCTTTTTCTATTTAGCTTATATTGTCTAGCTTTCAAAATTGTAAAATAAGGCACATAGGAAGTTTCTATGTAGGTTTAGCCTTTTTTTTTAACTAAAATTTTGTTCAAATGTAAATTAGTGGGATCGTAGTTCATTAAAAATATTTATTTATAAATGCATCAGTAAGTATGATGTATTATAAAGAGCTATTACCTCTTTACAATATTTGTTTTTTGTTGTGATTTTAAAAGACAAAAAAAAAGATACCGTTAATTGCTATTCATACTGATCTCTGTATGTACTCTATCACCATCTTTAAGTTAAATACTGGCATTCTCAGTTTTACTTCTGTTACTACACTGACTTACTAAAAGGTGTAGCTTTTTTTTTTTTACAAACACTAGAAAAATTAAACAAGTTTTCAAATCAATAATAAATTTTTCAAATTAAATGATATTCCAAAGGTCAAGTTCTTTTAACCTATCAAAAAGCTTAAAAAACAAATGTACAGAACGGACATTTCTGAATACTTTCTCACTATATAGTTCAAACTGGCCGCGAGCTCACTTCGTCGCCCACACTGGTCTTGACCTTGCAGCGACCCTCTTGTGTCAGCCTTAGGGATGCGATTACAAGCATGAACCACCACCCCTGGCTATGAACATGTTATATGAAACAACCCAGAATGTACCAGAGATGGATCTTCTAATTGTATTAAATTTTAATTCAACACAGTAGTATTGGTAAAAAGAGCAAAATTTCCTTAAAAAACTGTTTCTAAAGCAGGTATCAAAAAACAAAAAGTAAAACATTAAAAACAGCAAGCATCAAAAACCTAACAAACTTTCAAAAAGATCATAGTTATACGTTGCTGTTTACATTTTCAAATAGTTTTTAATGATTCATCATCAGATTGGATTTGGAATGTTAAACATTCTTCTCTTGATGGAAAGTGAAACAGCAAAGTTTTTAGGCTATGAGTTACAAACTTTGTCTTTAGAAACATCTTGCTATGGTATTTCATCTCTGCCTTGTAGATATATTAATCTTAAAAAACCAGAAAGATTAAATGCCTTGTCAAAGATTTCTCAATTCAACTTCACATGAAGTACGTGAAGCACATCAGTAGACTCTGTATTGATTTAGGGCAGAGACCAAAGTGAGGAAGGCAACGGCGAGGCTTTGGAGGTGTTTTTAAGGAGAAGGCCAAGTTAGACATCTAGTACAGATAACACGGTCCAAAACTGAGGAAGGGGTCAAATCCCACAGACTGAAAGAGTGACATGAGGGATACAGAGACACTTGTATCAGATTTAAAATCTAAGCTTTTGAAACAATACTGTAAAAAAATAACAACATAATAGTAAACACGACTTAGGAATACAAGACAAAACAAAAAAAACCTAAACCCATCTTGAAAGTCGCTGGTAGAGGTAAAAAAACAGCGACAGATGTTTATCCAAAACTGTCCCTGCACAAAAAACATATAGTTTTAAGGTATATGAATTTATTAGCAGACAGAAACTATTTAAAGATCCATATTTGCTTTTTAGTTTTAATTAACAAGTACCTAATTAATATATATTTGCATCATCACTTTAAAATCACATATTAAAGATGTGCAAATGACCATTAACAGAAATTACTATGTGACTGACTGTACAAGACATGCTTATAATCAAATTAAATAAATTTGTTTTAGGCTTTCTATCAAATGTAATGCTAACTTCTGAAAAGAGAAGAAACTAGGTTCCATGTCGAAACTAATTCAAATAACCCATTTTTAGTGATCTGGGGTTATATGAAAACAGTAACTAAATTATAACCAATTTCAGCTTTCCTCTCAGTTCTGTCAAATCTCAGAGAAAATCCTTCTTAACCCACTGTAGTTTACAAGAAAACTTCATACTAGTTACAACCAAAAAGTTGCCTAAAAATTTAAGAATCAGAATAATCAGACTAGTATGTGAAATAAAAATGTAACATTAATGTATACATAAAAATACATGTATAAATTCTTGTTGTAGTTTCTAATAATTTATAACATAATCAAATTCAGTTTAAGGGGAAACATTCTGAAGCCAAATGTTTAAAATATGAAAGAAATAAAAGAACTAGTAATATTGTTTCCAACACCAAATTGATAACCTAACTTTGTAAACAAAATGACTAACTACTGCCCATATGACCTGCCATATATTCAAATAAGGAGATTCTAGAAAGCATTTAAAAATATGGAATTTGCTGTAAAAGTGAAATAATTGTATGTATCATTTTGTGTGCCCTCCATACTTCTGAAAAATCACTACAATACAAAAAAGAACCGTGCAAGAAACTCATGAATCTCAGGGTTGGTTTTAGGAAAACTTTTTTCTCTGTTCTAATTAAGTAATAAAAATATTACATAAATGTATATCATTAAGATAAATTTTGATATTTAAATGTTTAGGCTAATCTTTAATAGCTTAATAAAAAGTTATGGAGAGTTATGGACAAGAAAAGCTTATCTCTAAAATCTATCTTTTGAAAATTAAGTATGTTCAAAGAGAGAAATCATTTCTACACCTAGACTTATCACCTAGTCTTAAATCCATGGTTCCTAATACACAAAAGATAAAAAACCTGCCATACTTTAGTGACGCAAAAGCACAAAAGTGACCTTCTATTAGTCTTTTAAAATATCTTCCCTTTTTTTGTATTTAATGACTCATTTTTAATTTTTATTGATCCAGCAAAAGAATAATTTGTCACTATTCAAGTGGAGTTATCTACTAGCCATTTTGCATTTAGTTATCAAGCATTTATTATTCCTTAAATGAAGAGAGACAAATATGATCCACAAATGCATCCAAGAAACAGTCTCTCTCCAATCAGGTAAATGTCCATATAGTTCTCAAAATTACAAATTAGATTTTCAATTTAACCTTTCACATTTAAATCACATATTTGTAAATAACATAAAAACTTATGTTTTCAAGACAAAAATTCTCAGGAAATTTTTTATTAAATTTAAAAGCAAAAGGAAAAGATTATTCAAAACTAATTTACACATGATACTATAAACCATCTGTATCTTTTTAATGATGACCTTGATAATTTTCATACATCCCACATCTAAAGGGAACTGTCCCATCTTTTTTAAATTTTTTATTTATTTATTATTTATTTACATATTTTGTACTGGGGATCAAATCAGAACCTTGAGCTTGCCAGGCAGATGCTTGTGCTGCTAAGGTATAACCTTGGCAGTTTCATCTTTTTAGAGCACATACAAGTTCAAATTCTCCCCCTTGTATTCTAGACATAACTACAATACAAAATCAGGATATGTACAAGCTGAGAGATTTAAGTAAGTTTTATAATTACTACAATCATATTTGCTAATGTGATATTCATTAGCATACTGTGTCTTACAAAATGAGACTATTGCCTTAATACATTACACAGAAAAGATTTCAACACTACAGCTACTATTCACAAAATACTCAATGGAACAAAGTGTGATTTGGTACAGGGTCTCACCACCCAGTTCGGATTCATAGTGATCCTCCTGTCTCAGCCTCCCCAGAGCTCGGATTACAGGCATGGTCACCGTGCTCAGAGTTCTTTGGCTGGCACAGCACGAGGTACTGAGGACCGAGCCCAGGTCCTTGGGCCTGCCAGGCAGACCTTTAGACCACCAAGCTATGTCCCCAGCCCAAAGTATGATCCTGATCATACTTTTTATATAAAAGAAAAACCTGAGGTGAAACAAAGGTGAATTATTTACCAAAGACCTAAAACATAGTTTAGGGGCTGGGGAGCTGGCTCCGTAGAATAAGTGTTTTCCCTGAGTTCATCCCCGGTTGCACAAAAAAAAATAGTTCAAAGGCAAAGTAGAAAATATCAGTAGAATCTATACTAATAACTATTTACTATGATATTAAAAATCAAACACTTAAATTCACATATAAACAAATGAAAAAGCAAGGAAAATTCAAGAAATTTTCTGTATAGCCTGAATTACATAGAGAAGTGTGGTTTCAAAATCAAAGTTGCTAATGATCTTGTTCTAGTAAGTTACAGATGTTTGCTGAAGGAAACATGAGAAAACAGACATATATTCAATAAAAGATCATTCTGACTCAAGAAGTTACTTTGACAGAATCTAATAGACATATACAATGAGTATAGTGTATCTCTCACCAATCAGTGAAATATATCTTTATAGAAAATCTTATTTTAAAAAAATATATATTTTTAGTGTATTTAGTACAGGGTTTATAGGGTCTCACTACACAGATTGGACTCGCAGTGAACCTCCTGTTTGCAGCCCCCCAAGTGCTGGAATTACACACGCGCATCACCACGCCCAGTCTCAACTGCCCTCTCAGCATGCCCCAGGGGTGGGACAAGTTTCTCAAATGAGAGAAACCATATAGCATTTAAGCTTGTGTCTGATTTAATTTATTTATGTTTTCGAAGTGTATTCATTTTCCTATAAATGTCTCGAATGTACCCTTCTTTGTAGGCCAGTCTCATTCCCTTATGTACACACACCACATTTTCTTTGCCCATTCATCTGTTGAGGGGCACTGGCCACTCAAGAGTCAGCTTTTGGGCAAGGGAGATAGCTCAGTTGAATAAGCTCTTGCCTGGCAAGCACAAGGTCAAGTTCAATACCCGGTACCGCAAAAAAAAAAAAAAAGTATTAGCTGTTGTGAGTTCTGCTGCATGGGATACACAGCTATTGCTATAAAATGAAATATTTTATTAAACCAAGAAACCTCAAAAAAATTCAAAGTACTTACTTTTCTAAGACAACTAAAATATGAGATTTGCTGGGAATGACTTCATATACAATGTTTTAAAATAAAAATATTGCTCACTTTCCTAGGTTATGTGAAATACACATACAAAACCTGTTAAAATGTTTATATCCTCCTATAGGAAAAAGCCCTGAAGCATCTAGTAGAGCTCTAAAAAACTTTCAAACAATTAAAAAGAGGATCACCACTTTTCTAAGTTTGTAACTATTTTGTTTCAAATTAATTGTGATCCTCAACCTCATCAGCAGCCCTAGTGGCATGTTCTGAATTAACCATTATGTAAGATGGGTCTTTTAAAAAATTTTATCTATCTACCTGTCTCTCTTCCTCTTTCTTTTTGTTATTTGAGGGTTTTATTTTATTTTAATTTTTATTATTTTTCATCCCCAACCCTAGCAGCATGGATTAAATATTATATAAAATTATTTTTTTATTTTATTTTTGCAGTTTCATATACACTATTATTTTATGCTGCTTGGCATTTCATTTTCACACATTTCAAAATTTATAGTCATCAAAATTATTCATGTGCATTTAATTTGAGAACATGGAATGACATACCCTAAACTTAATCTTTAAGACAGCTTCCACAGTATTCCACATTACCTTAAAAGACATTAACCCAAAATTCTGAAATTTCTCAGAGCACTTTGGATCTTTTGCTTTTTGCTGTAATTTTTACTTTCTTCCTACATTAATAACAGTAATTCACAAATTTAAAATTGCATGCCTTCATTAGATAAACAAAAACAGCTTTTTGTTTTGCAATGCTGGGGACTGAACCCTGGCCTCCACCTTCCGACTGAGCTGCACCCCCAGCCATTTCTATCGTGAGACGAGGAATCACTAAGTTACCCAGGCTGGGCTAGCACTCAGGACCTGGCGGGCTGCTGGGATCACAGGCTGTCCCACCATGAGCCACTACTGAACGTGGATTCTTTTTGTTGTTGTTGTTTTTTCCTGTATTTCAAGGCAGGGTCTACAGGGTGTGCAGGGTCTCACTACTAGATGGACTCCTAGTGATCCGCCTGCCTACAGTGTCCCAAGAGCTGGGATTACCGGCGCGCGCCACCTCTCCCAGTCTGTACTGCTGTCTCAGCGTGCCCCAGGGACGGGGCTGGCAGGCAGGCCGCGAGGATGGAACCCCGGGGCCACCCCTGTGCCTGCTTGGAGGCACTTTAATCTGCTGAGCTATTTGGCCGGCCCTAACCATGTATTTTTAATGACTAAAATAAATAACATCATTTCAAAGTCATATAACTCAAAAAAATGTTGTATCAATGTAAATTTATTGTTTGAAATGTTTTTGTGTCCTCAGTTGCTTTAGTATATTTGGTAAGACATGAAAGGCATGGGGAAGGGCACACTTGCTCGGCCCTCTGCCACTGTCCTCTTCAAAGGCTGACGGTTCCCTCTACGCTGACCGCGCACTCTCAGCCCCACCTAACATGTGGAACAAATGGCTGACTGCAAAGTGGCTGGGCTCTCAAGAACGGCTACTATGTAGCAGCCGCTGAGATTCCTCGTGAGCATTATGTTTAATTATAAAACAAAAGTACCAAAACAAAAGAAACAAACAAAGAGGAAAACAAAAACAAAAGGAAATCTACCTAGGCCATCTTTTCACCTTTCTTTATTTCATAAGAGAGAAGCATTTAACACATTCATTTGGAAAGCAATAAGGATGCTAATGAAGCTCTTGCCAATAAAATCTGCCTCATCATCAGTGCTGATACCAAGTTGTATACCACCCTAACACACCTTAGCAACTACGTTTTTTTATGAGATAAAGCAATAATCCTAGCACAGTTTTTAGAATATATTATTTTTGTGACCTCTCTATACAAAGCATTGTCAGCTTCTTTCGTCATGAGCAAATTAATCGTACTGTGCTCCAAATCCAGATTATCATTCTTATTTAATCTAAATAGAGTATGTATCACGCTAATAAATGGGTAATATCTGTTCCCAAAGTAGTGTTACCACTAAATAAGCATCTATGAAGACTTAGGCTGCCAACTTTTTTTCCACTTTATCTGCGATGAGAAAAGAATGAACACGGGCTAAGCCAAAGGTCCAGCACCTGACTTACCTGACAAGATTCTCGTTGTCTCCTGTCCCTTTGCAGGTTGCACATTCGGTTCTTAGGTCTTCAGCCTTGGGCTTCTTCTGTAATACAGACTGTCTCTGTCTTCTCTCTCTAGGAACTCTCTCCTGTCATACATCGAAGAATAAAATTTAAAAAAATTAAAATCTGAAACAAACAAGTAATTTAAGCAAGAAAGTGTCTCAAAAACTGCAAAAAGTGCTTAACTTATTCCAACCTCATGTTTTTCTTCCTCAGGAACAAAGCTTCGTTTCCGACCTCTGGTTCTCTAAAAGAGAAGAAAATCAAATAAAAAAATCTAATGTGTAACTAATGACAAAAAAAATTTTCTCTTAAATGTTACTCCTTAAGTTACATTTGGAAAATTAATATTTCTAATTAATATTATATTGCTCCACTGCATTTTATTAGACCTTATGTCATCCAGAGGAAATCCTAACAAAATAAACATACTTAAAAATGATTTTTCTTCACCCTGTGATTCGTGGACTTCTTGTAGTCTCTTGCTACTTTTTAAAATATTTTTCTTTTCCTGGTGACTAGTCGCATTCCTGTCTTCTAGATCTGATATTCTATCCCTACCTACATTCAATCTGCTGTGTATACTCTTGATATAGCTTTTAATCTCTTGCATTTCTGGTTGGATCTGTTTCGTTGATTCTGGCTATTTACGTTTGGCATTCATTCTTCAATCATTTTCCTGAGCGCCTCTATTTGTTTATGTTTCCTTCAATGTCTTTTATTGTGATAGTCTTTTTTTTTTTTTCACTTAGAGATTCTTTTTCCTATTATCTCTTCCTGTTGTTTTTTTCATGACTTTCTCTCTCTGTGCTCCAGACCTGGGTAAGCTGGGTGTTTGGGACTATATCTTGCTTCTGCATATTATCATTTTCTGTTTTCTATTTCACTTTTTCTCTGTACTGATGTTTAGAGATTTCTTATGTTATCACAGCCTCACCACTTGTCTAGAGGCTTTCCTAGGAGATGTGTGTCCTTCTGGATGCCTTCTAGATGTAGGTGCTTCTGTTGTTATGTCTATCTCCAGAGCTTGCCTTCCCAATACATTAGTTACTATCTGTCTTAGGTTCATTCCTTTGGTACTGAACTACTGTGATGGGTCTGATCCCTAACAATCACATCATTCTTACCTTATCACAAAGCTTTTGCACAACAAAAGAAATCACAGTGTAACAAGGCAACTCACAGGGTAGAAAAAAATTTTAGCCAACTATCCCTCAGACAAAGGACTTATATGTAGAACATATAAAGAACTGATACAACTCAGACCCCCCCCATTCAAATACCCAATTCAAAAATGGACATCTGAGATGGACACACACTTCTCTGATGAAGAAATACAAATGGCAAATACATGAAAAAATGTACACCACCACCGGTTTGAGAAATGCAAATTAAAACAACACTGAGATTACATCTCACTCCCAAAAGTATGGCTATCATCAAAAAATCAACTGATAACGAATGCTGGTGGGGCTGTGGGGTAAAAGAAACTCTTCTTTACTGCTGGGGGTGGGGACCTGGGCACTGGTACAACCACTGTGGAAATCAAGTGTGGAGATTCCTTAAATACCTGTGATTAGAGGTGTTCTTTAACCCAGCTATTACCTTTCTGGGTATCTTCCCAGAAAAATTAAAAACATCATACCACTGCAATATATGTGTACCCATGTTTACAGCAGCACAATTTATATTAGTTAAATCTTGGAAACTACCCAAATGCCCATAAATTGAAGAATGGATGAAAAGATGTGGTTTTTAGAAATATATAATGGAGAACTACTCAGTCATAAAGAATGATTAACTGGAAACTTTTACAGGTAAATTGGTGAAATTTGAGACCATAATCACAAGCAAAATAAATCAGAGCCATATTTGTAAACATCCCAGTCAGGGGAGAAACTGAACTAGTAAATGAGATCCAAACTATACAATAGATACTGCAAATTGGGAAAAAAACTATTCAAAAGAAAAGACAAACAATAGTGGGAGAAAGAGAAATAAGAAAAATAAAAGGGAAAATAAAAATATATATATTCATACACAAAATACTTAAGATAGTTATATGTAGCTAGTTCCTCTTAGTTATTGAAAAGAAAGGTCTGTGCTAACAATGGACAAGACGTCCTGCCTCTATCTTATACTCTGAGTATTACAAAGACAACACTCTCCTACTAGCCTACAAACTTTTGTTATCTTTTTCTCTTTAAAATAGAAAATAATAAAATGCTTAGAAATATAAATTAACAACAATAAATTAACCCAAGCTATACTAAATGTTTTGCTTTGATTTTGTGGTACCAGGGATCAAACTCAGGACCTTGAGCTTACCAGGCAGGCACTTATGCCACTAAGCTATATCCCTGGCCTGACAGTGTTTTTCAATACTCTACTTGCTACATAATTATGATTTATATGGTGCATTTAAATTATCATAACTCATCTAATGACTTCTATAACTGAATGCAAACAAAATCAGACAGCCTATCACATCTACTGTTCACCCCTATCTAGGAACATACATGTTCTTGCAATGTAAATAAACAATGCTTAAGTAACCATTAAAAGAGGGAGAAAATAATCTCAAATTCTGGAATCCTAATTCTTTTTTGTATTTTAGGGAAGAGTCTACAAGATGTTCAGGGTCTCACTACTAGATGGGACTTGTAGTGATCTGCCTGCTTACAGCCTTCCAAGAGCTGGGATTACAGGTGTGTGTCACCATACCCAGTCTTAATTGCTGTCTCAGCGTGACCCTGGGGCAGGACCAGCACCACAGGCCTGGTATGGAACCCAGGGCCCCTGCCCCCACTTGCAGGTGCTTTAATCTGCTGAGCTATTTGGCCAGCCCTTGGAAACCTTTTTTTTTTCTCCGTATCAGGGATTGAACTCAGGACCCTGCACTTGCCAAGCAGGCTCTTGTTCTACTGAGTTATCTCCCTGGCCCTGGAATCCTAATTAAAGTAAACTGATGAAAGGAATTCAGTTAAATTTCACACCTCATTGTCGTAACTCAAAAATGAGGCAGGCTCGAAAAGAAAAGAAGTGCTTTATTTTAGCTGGTACCCAGC
>NDGN011550748.1:4284-14493 GCA_002564285.1 Tympanoctomys barrerae | reverse complement strand
TATTTGGATTTCTGAAAAAGCAGACAGGAAAGATTACATTCTCTTCCTTTGTATCTATTTGTTAGCTTAAGTACAGTGCCAAGAGCGACTGGCATCAGGTTTGTTCCTGCAGCCACTCGCAACACCTCCCGCCTCAGGCTATCTGCCTCGCACCAGGAAAGCTTTACCTGGCCTGACGGTGGGAGGGGCACGGCGGATGCTCAGAAACTCTTGCTGACACTATCAGTATCGGGGTTCACAGTTCAGAGCACCGCAGGAGCTGCAGTTTTGAAGGAAATGGTGTCCTCTCAGGAGTCATTAAATGAGTTCTTCAGAGAGGGTGCTGCCAATGTGCCACTGGATTGTTTTGTTACAGTGTGCTTTGTGACTGAGTTACCCCAGAAGAAATACTGTTCTCAGCTGCACAACTGTGTGACTGTCAGTCCCAACCGGATAATCGCCTTGCACAGGGCTTGCTGATATGCACATATATGGGAGGGACAGGCTCTGCACGCGGAGACGCCTCTACGTAGGACGCAGCTTCCACCAGCCTGCTCCCACCTCCACTACACTATTGTGTCCTTTTATGTCCTGTGTGGGTGTAGGTACCGTGCAGGGATGAGTGGATACATCTGCAGCACTCATTCACACTTAAAAACACATCCAAATGTAATTTACTTCAGGTAGAAAATTATTCTTCAGGTGTAACTTGATTTTTGGAAAGTATGTTATGCTTTGACCACCAAAACCTCTTTGGAGAGAGTTAAAAAGAAAAATGTGTGAAAGACTACTTCTATAAGTTGAACTATTTCTGCGTGATCAAAGCACATTTGCCTTTTCTAGGATACAAAGCAGGGTTTATTGCTTTGGTTTTTGTTCTTGAGCAAAACAGTTCTAGAGAGGAAAACCCAGAATAAATAATCTTGAAGTGCTAATTTGAAAAACTAATACCAGTGACTAATTAATATTTGTAAATCATCTAGAATTTGCTATTTTGAAAAACAAACCCTGTAAAGTGCTAATTAATAAAAGATATCATGTCTTATTGAAGTCCATATAGTAATTACCAAAATCACAAATCCATCTGTTAAGAAGTCAGCAAACAAGACAAATGACTGCTCTCAGCGAAGCAGATTATCAAAGGCCTTTGGGAGTACTGTCCAACAGCCCCAACTAAACCACGAACCCAGCAGCCATTCCTTTTGCCACAGGGATGGGCAGCAAAACACACATTTTCCCCATGAAACAAGATAGAGCCATTTAGACGTGGAATGCCATCCTCCAGGAAATACACTCATGCCAGTATCAGAGTGGTTCATGGACCTCTCTCCTATAACCTTTGTGATAACATTTAAGATTTGGTGTCTTAAAAAGACAAAAGGTCCAAAAGGTGTCACGTAAACACATCCCCTCCAGAAGTGTGTTCGTGAGGTTTCTCACAACACAGAGAAATCCATCCTCCTGTGAAGCTATTTGCCGTTTCCCCTCTATTTCCCTTTGACATTTGTTACGTGTGCAGTGAGTTCCCGATTTACGGACATTCAAGTTGCGAGCTTTCGCGGGTGCACTTACAGACGTACTGTGTAAGACTCACTTGGTTGGATTATGAAAAATTCCAACTTCTGAACATGCTCCCGGAACAGAACTCATCTGTAAGTTGGGATTTATTAGGTACATTTCATATCTGTACCTCCGGGCAGACATCTTAAGGGCAGAGATCATCTTACTAGTTCTCAAGTAAAACAATAACAACAACAACAACAACAACAACAACCACTACTACTACTACTGTGTTAATAATAATAATAATAACTGCCCACCATTTCTTGTGATGATATGTGCCAGGCACTGGGATGAAGGCTTTAAACTGTTGAACTCTAAATTCTCTAAATATCACAATATTCATAGCAAGAGCTGGTGAATTAGCTCAGTGGACTAAGTGTCTGCTTAGCCAAGTGCAGTGATTTGATCCCCAGCACCACACACTGCTCTGGCCCCACCCCCTGCTCTGGCCCCACCCCCCAGGCACACTGAGCCAGCCACTGAGTCTGGGCATGGTGGCGCAAGCCTGTAATCCCACCTCTGCGGAGGCAGAAAACAGGAGGATTACTATGAGTCCGAGCTGCGTGGTGAGATTCTGTACCAAATACACTTAAAAAAAAAAAGATATTTATAGCAAGTTCTAGAAGATCCACCCTTACCTTTCACATGAAACAACTGAAGCACAAGTTTAGGCGACAGAGTTGAGATTCAACTCTAGGTATGAGAAATCACAAAGCCCATTCTCTGAAGCATTACGCTAAATGGCACCTCTCCTGTACAGTAACGAGGGCCAAGTACCTAGCAGACATTGGTGGACGTTGGTGGAATGGAAGACCTTACACATGTAGTTTCTGCTTTCCTGTGTATTTTTTCTCCAAGAGTACAAGATACCAAGAGTCACTATTAGTACATAGTATCCAAACATATCAACAGATGCTTTCCTTACACTAAAAAAAGAAGCATAGACACTTCTCTAGGGCACCAGTTCAGTGTCTGCCGGGACGATAGTCACAATCGGTTACATTCAATGGCTTTTCATTTGTATTAGTGTTACTCACATGTTGGACTGCAAGATGGATGGTAGGAGGCAGTCCCCCGTTCTCAGCACTTCCCCCCAGCACTCTTCAACATCCCAAGCCCTCCAGTCCCCTGGCGTGAGGATCAGAGGGCCAGCTGACCACTGACTTCACAATAGACAGTGACTCTTATTGGTGGGGTGGTGAGCCTTTGTTAGTTTAGTGCTTTTAGTGTAGCAGAAAATCCCCACCTTTCCACCATATACTTCAGTTTCTGAGTTGCCCAGGTAATAGTTCCTGTTCTAGTTCTGGTTGTTTCTGTCTCTTAGAAATGGCTGGTCACTGTGATGCATAGCTGGTCACTGTGATGTATAGCTGGCCACTATGATGCACACTGTGTAAACCAGTCCCCAGTTGAAAAGCCATTCTGCCTCTGTACTTTCTGCTTACTTATTTCCTATTAGCCCTAGACCACCAGAGATCAGATCCTAGAAGTCTGGGAATGACCCCTGATCAGTGCCAGCTAATGCACATAAATCTGCTTTCAAGTCCTGGGTGTATACAAAAAAATCCTGGGTGTATACAAAAAAAAAAGTTGTATACGAAAAAAAAAAAATCCTGAGTGTCATTTCAGTGTTTTTGCTTGCTGTTGTATTGCCCCAACCTGGTAGTAGTAACTCTAATATGTAGCATAAGTGCTTGGAGAAGCACTCCCCACTCATTCTAAACTAGAATCCTGGTTTGTTTAGGCCAATAAGTGCACTGCCTTGACCTGGTTCAAATCTGAAAACTTCCATGAAGCCAATTAAAAACAAGAGGATACTTTCTGGGGCTTCTGGGGAGAAAATGATATAGATGGATGGATAGATAGATAGATAGATAGATAGACAGACAGATAGAGATAATCAGGAAAGATCCAGAGGTGCCTAAAAGTATTTTGGAACTGTAAAGGAATCCAGCTTTAGGATTAAGAAAGATGCCTTTGCAGGCTAAGGAGAAAAATTAAACACAATTGTTTTTGATGCCATAATTGTGCCACTTAATCAAGATGTGTTCTATAGCTTTGGACTATTTTTGGATTTTTTTTTTTGAGCCATTTAAGAGTAAAAATTCTCTTTCTGAGTAAGCCGACTTTGAGCCAGTTTTTCTCTGATTTGAAGCAAAAAAATTTTAATGCATAAAAATGACAACCTTTATTCTTGCATGCTAATCATCACATTCACTTTTATTTTTCCAGAAAAGCAAGTATAATAGTGGCCTGAGGGGCCAGAAGGGACTACTCAGTTTTTCCCAAATCTTTTTTTTTTTTTTTTTGCATTTAGTGCAGGAGATACAGGGTCTACAGGGTCTCACTATGTAGATTGGACTCATAGTGATCCTCCTGTTTTCAGGCTCCCAAGCCCTGGGATTGCAGGCGCGCACCACCACGCCCAGTCTTAGTTGCCTTCTCAGCGTGCCCCAGGAGTGGGACCAGCACAGCAGGCCAGGGATCAAACCCCGGCCACTGTACTCTGCCTAAACAGGTGCTTTAGTCCACTGAGCTACCAGGCTGGCCCCCTTCCCCAAATCTTGAGTTGAGTAGCATTGTCTTGCATGATTTAGGGTCTTTGACACTAGTAAGTGAGGTTCTGGGTCTTTCTAAGGTGATCATAAAGCATAATTATGAATACATGATGAGATCTCTGCATGACTGGGCCAAAGAGTAACAGCCATCTTCACAAGCAGATCAGTTCATCCCAGCACAGCTCCACATAGACCCTTCTTGAGTTCACAGTTAGCGTTTTTCAAATGAATTCATACGTGTTGGCTACTTAGAGAATGATGTTCTTCTCTGAGACTTCCATGCAGCCTTGGATACAAAGATAACTACCCTTGAAAACCACCATATTAGCACAAAAAAGAGAATTACAGATTTTACTGTAAATAATCTGCAGAAATATAACCTCAGCTGCCTCATGTTGATGTAACAGGTTGGCTCTGATGGATGAGTCCTGCTCAAAGCCTGGATATTTCGGATACAAAAATGGGAAAGGAGGGGACAACAGGAAAAGACTAGAGTGGATGGCGTTGAGTCACTAAAGAAGCTTAACCAGAGGGACATAATGGAAAAGTAGCATCTTTTGCTTAGCGTTACGGCCAACTGTGTGGGTGAACAACTTGTGTAATCGCACAGGCTTGTGATCACAATGGCCTCTTGCTCGCCTGTGTGCTATCTTATAACCATGTTGAGAGTTGACATGCTTTTTGAAGAGGGGCTCTACATTTTCATTTTGCCTTGGGTCCACAATGATGCAGACAATCCTATTTATCATAGATCTTTAGTTCTCTGTTTATTAGATTACACAAGGGAAAACAAACCTGCTGAAGACGTGCCTTAGATTTTCTATATGCTTCCTATCCTTTTAAGACTATTTGTTCCTGCTTGACTGTTTTCTTCTTTTTAAAGTAAATATTTTTAGTGTGCTATTTAATTCTCATATTTACTTACTATCATTTTTTTGGTCGTATATTCTTAGCAGTTTTGCTAGGAATGAAATGTGCATTTCTGATTAATTCATAAGAAATAGAGACTTTATTATATAATATAATTATATATGTTTATAATATAGTTCTATTCCATCCTATATTATCTGTGATATTCTTGTCATATACATTATATCTTCATACATTATTGAAGTGATAATACAGTGCTAAAGTATTTTTAATATAAAACTGTCTCTTAAGTTGAAATAAATGAGAAAAATACTTTCATGTCATACTTTATACCAACTCAGGTATCACTCGGCGTGCTTCTCTTTTCTACCTGTGGATTTGTTACCTCATGATACCTTTTCCGAAGGGCTTCCTTCCTTCATTATGTCTTTTATAAGACAGGTCTGCTAGCAACAGCTGGGTTCCTTCTTTATCTGTAAATGTCTTTATTTTGCTTTCATTTTTGAAGGCCTAGTTTCTGAAGAATATTTTTACTAGATATAACATTCGTGTTTGACAGTCCTTTTTTCCCGTACTAAGGACATGCCACTCTCCTGCCCTGGTATCTGTGGTTTTCAATGAGAGGCCGCACCGACGGCGCTGATGCTCACCTACCCACAGCAGCTCACTTTCCTCCTGATGCTTTCAGCGCACTTTCTTCTTTGCATTTGGTTTTCAGCAGTTTGACTACAATGAGCCAAATTGTGGATCTATTTGCATTTACTCTTCTTGGGTTTGAGTTGCTTGGATGTTAGATTATTTTTAAAACACAAATTTCAGGAGTTTGGGGATATTATTTTTCAAAAAAATCAATTTGTTTCTTTCCTCCCTTTTGGAGACTATCATCTCAGATGCTTCTGCCCTATAGGTGTCTGAGGTTCTGCTTATTTTAATCAGTCTTTTGTTGCTCTATAACTTTTAGATTGGGTAATAATTCCCTGGCTCTTTATTATTCTTTCTCAAACTTAGTGAGCTCGCTACTGAATCTTTTATTATAGCTAATGTACTCTTTTACAGAATTTCCACTTGGTACTTCTAAATAATTTCCACTTGGTACTTCTAAATAATTTCTATCTCCTTATTAAGGAGCCTTGTCAGTAGGTCCTGCTTTCCTCTAGTTCTTTAAAAATGATTTGCTATAATTTTATGAACATATTTATAGTAGCTGCTTTGAAATGCGTACCTGATAATACCTGGTAACAATTCTAGCAACTGTTTTTCTTGAGTGTGGGGTCACACTTCCTGATTTTGTGGTGTATCTAATAATTTCTTTTAAAAGGGACACTTTAGATCCTATACTGAAGCTCCTCTGACTTTGAATATTCTTTCCTCTTTAAAATTTTTTTTTTTATGTATTTAGTACAGGGTCTACAGGGTCTCACTGCACAGATTGACTCATAGATTGATCCTCCTGTTTTCAGCCTCCTAAGCACTGGGATTACAGTGAATGTTCTTCTCCCTTGTATGCCTATATCCTTTAATCTGAGCAACTAGTTTGAAGATCGCAATGTGCAATATAATAACATTTTAAATTTCCTATCATATTGTTTTGAAATTTTGTGTTGTCCTTATTGTTTTTCTCTCTTTAAAATAAATAAAAGAATGATCTATAGCAATAAGAAAAAAAAAACTCCTTCTCTTGATTTTCTTTTCTTTCTTTCTTTCTTTCTTTCTTTCTTTCTTTCTTTCTTTCTTTCTTTCTTTCCTTGATGTTTTGTTTGTAGCTTGACTGGCCTATATCTATGACATCTGTTATTCCTGTGGTCACTAATGCTTCTGCTAGGATTTCAAAAATATGTTCTTGATTTTCTTGTCTAACCTGGCTTGTGAAAGTTGGTTTGTATGTCTGTAAAGCTCAGTAGAGACTGCATGATCACACACCAGCTGGGCCCAAGCACATCTGACCACTCAGATCTCTCTCCTTTGCTGCTGGGCCTGAGTGGGTGGAGGATGTGCTCCAATCAGGCTGCTAGGCTGCTTGGGTTGCTGCTGGACCCTCTTTGGTCACCTGTGCGAGTGTACTCAGCCCTGGAATCGTCCTGCAGCACATGGAGAGTCTGTGCTATCTTCCGTGTCCCCTCTACTTCTGCCATAGCCTCATCCAGAAATAGGATGTCCCTGGCCAACACTGCAGCCCCAGCTCATCGAGCTGGTGACTCTTCCATCTCATTTCCAACATGGATTTTCCTACTCATGTCTTTGCTGGATATGCACATGGTCTACCTCTTTCTACTGAGTGTGGCTTTTTCTATATCTGCAGAGACACAGCTGGATATTATATCTTACCTTTCCTTGCTTGAATCCATAAACTGGGCAAGGTTGCACCAGCTCTGATGCAACCTCAGGCTCTGCTATTCCTGTATGTACCCCTCAATTTTTAAGGCATAGATATTTCTTACGTTTAGCTGTATTTCATTCTGATTTCAACAGCATAAAATAGTTGCTTTTGTCAATTTTACAGGTTGGAGTTGCACTTTGATGACAAGATTGACCCCATCTCTCACAAAGCCATAGCTAACAGTCCTGTTATCTGCCTTGGATTTTGCCTTCTCTCACTCCCTTTCTTCTTTGCTCATGGCATCCCTTTAACACACAACATATACAATGACTGTGAGAAGTAGGAATTTTCGTATACATGTGCAATAACTCCAGCAACAACTCTATATTGCTAAGGCAAGAGCCAGCCAAATTGATTTGCAGGAAGTTAAAACATTCTTGAGACCCTGAAAGTACCACCTGTTGCATGTCCTTAGCCTCACATTCTTTCTTCCAATCAAGGAATGCCCAACAAGCTGCCCCAGCCCTGCTTATTGCCACTCGGGGCTTCACAAGGCAGCAGAAATCACTCATCGACATGACCTTCTTTCCCACCATGTCCAGATATGGTCTAGAAATCCTCCTCACTCAGAATGTCAGGCTTAGCTCAGAGGGGAGACCTCTTGGCCTTACATTCCAGCCTCAAATCAGGAATTATGATTCTTCAGAGACTATTCCCACCAGTCAAGGCTTTGGGTTGGTTTCCTGATGAAGACATTCTTTTTGTAATTGGACATCAGGCTCTGCTCTTTTGGTTTGATTTTACTTATGGAAGTCTACTCATTCCCCTGCTAATTCCATCCATTTTCAAGATTTTAAAACCTCATCCACTTATCAGCCCTTCCCAGATTTGTATTTGTAGGCAAAAGCTCTTCCCCAAACTGTAACTCTACCTATCATCTCTATTTGGAGATCAAGGTGGACTAACTAATGGTCAACTTGAGTGGAAATGCCAAGATGAACTGATTTTAGGGGTGGCAGACCCATCTGAGGATTGTTGCTGATAGCATAAAAGATGAGTGGGAGGGGAAGATTGTATGCTGCTGATTTTCCTGGAGAAGCTATTTTTCAGCAGTATTTCTTCAAAGGAACTTTAGCTGCTGCCTTTCTTCAGAAGAGTTTCGACCTTCATGTTCACATTGATGTCATCTCTTGGCTCCAGTGCAGACCTCTCAGCCTTCTGGCACAGATCCTTCACCTGCTGGCACAGATTTTCTAGCTTCTACTACTGGCCTTTGGATCTTCTCAGTGCAGATGCTTGATGTGGACTCACAGAGGACATTGCTGCAGCCTCTAGGCCTTTGGCCAGGATGCATGAGGGACAGTGCCCTGGGATCCAAGCCCATGTCTGAATTCTTCAGGTCTCCTGGACAGATCTCTCACACACTTGCATTTGACTTTTTGGGTGAATATTATAAAACAATCCTATCAGTTATGTGTCCTGTGTTAAATCAGTTCCCTTGCAAGCCCTGACTACAACAGAAATTTTAAGGGTGTTTCTAAATCACCATGCACAAAACTAAAATGATTTTTCACTTGGAATCTCTTCTAACTGAAGGCATTCACTATCTTTTTTCCCTTTCACTTTGAAGCAATACTATTCTCTTATTTTTTAAATTATTTTTTAAATATATTTTACTTTTTAAAGAATATAAAATAGTGATAAGAAAAACAGTAACAGAAATGATACAAAATTTCACTAAACAAAGTAATACAAATTCAACAATGGTTGCTGTATTGTGTTTTCCTCCCAGGTAGCAGACCAAAAATCTTGGAGTCATTTTGGATTTTTCTCATTTTCTCTCACAACATTAGGAAATCTTTTGGGTTTTGCTTTCAAAATAAAATCAGAACTTATGGCTTCTTATCACGGTCGTTGCCTAGGGAGCATCCTCCTCTGAGTCCGATCTCTCAGAGGATTTTAAAACAGGTTTCATTACTTCCAGCCTTGGTGAAAATTATACCCTTATTTTGGTAGACTATGGGGCAAGTTATCACATTAAAGGTCTAATAACTTTCTAATAAGCCTTGCAGGTAAGCAATGAGTTATTTGTTTTTTAATTTCAACATAAGCTTAAACTTTTAAAAGGGCTTTTGTATTCCAATGTATGAATAAAATGAACAAAATTTGAGTGTGAGCTCTGGGGATAGATTATCTACCTGAGTTGTATCTTGATTTTGCCATTTATAAGAATCTCTAAGATTTATGTCTTTCATGTATAAAATAGGGGTGATGTCAATACATGACTCTGGGTTAAAATTAAATGAGATAAGTAAACAGCCTCTGCTATATAGTGAGCACTCCCACAGCTTAAAAAATTGCATAACATCTTGAGGACTTTAATCTGTGAGGTATCAGCCTAGATGGTGGGCATTCAAAATAGAAACTGGACCCTGGTCTCACACGTATATGCAGGAGACAGAATAGAAGCCAACTAATAGATAATATCACCATTTTCTGATTGGTGATATTACTTCAAAGAAAATAAATCAAGGTCATGCACTAGAATGAAAGGAACAAAGAAGGCTATAGGTTGGAATGTCTGGAAGGCTTTTTGGAGAGGATACTTGGACGGAGAGCAAACAGTGCGGAGCCTGCCTAGGAGGGCTCTCTGGAGGAACAAGGGTAGAGGAGTAGAGGGAAGTAAGCTTGGCTTTCCAGCGCTACAGGACAAGTCTGTGTGGCTGGCTATGGGGAGGACAAGAGAAAAGTAGCATGTTTATGGCTTTAAACAATTCCAAAACACATAGGCCTTTACTTGCAGAATTTGGGCAATGGCCCAGTGGACTAGAGGAGAAGAAAGATAAATTATCATAGGACTGAGATTCAGGGAGAAGTGACCATGGTGACATTTGCTCTACTTACAAAAAAAAAAAAAAAAAA
>NDGN011550747.1:5924-23399 GCA_002564285.1 Tympanoctomys barrerae | reverse complement strand
CTTTGCCAAGCTTGTTCCAAGTAGGTGCTTTAGACCACTGAGCCATCTCGCCAGCCCTGGATTCTTTTTTCTGCAATGATTAGACTATAGAGTCTTGGGAGGAAGAACACAGATATTTGCTAACTGTTGTTTTTTCAGTTTGCTTCACTGACATGCTCTCCTTTCCTCATCCTCCAGATATTTTTCACATTGTACTCTTTGGAAAGAACTCTTCTGTTCAAACCACACTCACAGGGTGGTAGTTACACTTGCAATCTTTGAAGGTGAATGAGGTATAACATAAACTCTTCTGCAAAGAACATTGTCTCTATGTATTTATCATACTATATACTTGTTATGGGTTTGCGAATATTTATTTTATGCTTTGGGTTATATTATCATCTGATGCTGCCATCCTTATTTTCGTCGCACAGATTGCTCTAGCTTTGGCTTTTGCAGGTTCTTTGACTTAGTTCTTAAATCCATTGGGCCCTTTGCCATCCATGTCGCTGCACTGTCTCTCCAACAGCGTGGCTTCCCATCCCTTCTCTTACATGTTTTTTTGCCCCAGTCCAAGATTAATTTCATTTCTCCTAGGAGCTCTTTTTTTTCTTTCCCCCAGAATGATATTGGGAATGATAAAGTGTATACAAGGTAGCGTTCATTTGAGGAATAAATTCAAAAATTAAATTTTAAGTAAAATTAATGAGAATCTTTTACAAGTGTGATTAAAAAGAGAACAGTAGGTTTATTCTTTTTATATTGCATATTTTACTACTTGATGTAGCGTAGTCATTGCTTCCAGCTGGTGTGTTATATATAAATAAAGACTACGCAGGTTTTAAAGTAGACCAATAGTATTGTAATTGAGATATGAAGACTATATTGTATGCTTCTTCACAGTGACCTTTTACCCAAATATATTGTTTTGAACCCTACTTACATGTTATGTATTGTTTCATTTATTTATTTATTTATTTATTTATTTATTTATTTTTTGTGCAGAACTGGGGATTGAACTCAGGGCCTTGCGCTTGCCAGGGAAGTGCTTATTCTACTGAGCCATCTCCCCGGCCCCTTATTTTGTGTTTGTGAGACAGTGTCTCACTACGTGATTCAAGCTGGCTTTAACTCACTGTGTATCCCAGATTGGCCTCATACTCCGCACAGTCCTCCTGCCTTGTCCTCCTGAATTCTGTGTGTACAGGCATAAATATCATATGTCATCAGTATGCTTAGATGCATTGGATTTTTATGTGGCCATTGTTACTTTCTTAAATAATAGTGTAATCTTAAGAAATCATGTAAATGTCAAAAGTAGATTTCAATCTATAAGTGATTATTAAGCCAAATTATCTTTTACTCTGGAGATGCCTTCATGGTTTCTACTGGTTATTGAAGTCAACGAAATGTTATTAAATATGAGTCAGCTTAAATAAATGAATTCCTTATGCTCTCCAAATGTGAAATATCCTAGACTTAAAATTCTTTCCTCATGATAAAGACAGGATATGGCCATTGATTGAGATGCTTTATATCTTTTCAAATAACAAATATTAAAATTATTTTATCAGTTGCTATAAATAAGAGTTTTTTTGTCTTGTATAAAGAGTAATCATTGGGGCTGGGCAGATAGCTCAGCAATATAAGAGCTTGCCTGGCAAGCACAAGGTCCTGAGTTCGATCCCCAGTACCAAAAAAAAAAAAAAAAAAAAGGAGTAATTACTAATAAGGAAGCCCATTTTTGTTTTAAAGGAAAATAGAACTTGCCTGACAACTTGATTATGGCAAAAATTCTGATTAATCGCTTGACTCTGTTCTGGAAGTGATGTTTTAATTATACTTTTAGTCATGTGATTTTTTTTTCACTTATTCAGCAAATTGTAACTTTATATTCAGATTTTGAAGTGAGCATTCGGTTTGGGGAATGAGGGGCCCTGTGAGAAATCCATTATTATCAATGTAAGAAAAACCTATAATATCAGTGATAAGTGCTGGATACAAAATAATTGGTAATTTTTGTTATGTCTGGATCACCTTTTCTCTCTGTCTTAAAATTTTCAGATACTGATTGTTATCTACTTTATTATTATAACTGCTATCATTGCCAAGGGCTTAATTTGGAATTAAATGAGCCTTATGCTTAAGTAATTTATTCTTATTAGTTTGCCAAAAAGTGAGTCTCGTGGTGGTTTTAATACTCCAAGGCAAAATGTTTACATTTTTCTTTCACTGAGATGAAAATATTCCTTTTCAGTTTCATTTATGTCCCAGAAAAGTAGAGAATTGGAAGGAAATACCAAAACTGCCATCATCAATAGCAGTTTTCCCTGAATAGTGGAGCAGGGGGCTGTTGTAGAGAGAAGGGTTGTGTTTTTGTTTTCTTTCACTCATGGTTTCTTTCTTTCATCAAAATCTTCCACAGAAGAAAATAGTTCACCACAGGCCTCTGAAGGCATCACAGCCAGTTAACATGGCAAGGGATGCTCCTTAATTTCCTTGTCTTATTTCAGGGGATGCTCAGGGCAGAGTTTGCTGCTTTGTGATAGACTTCACAATATTTGATTGTTAGGCTCTAGCCCCGTTCTCTTATTCTGTTAGTTTATCGGAAATAAAACTATCCACCATGAACCTTACATTCCTGGTGGATTTCGTTCTCTGATTTTCTATGTCTGGCAGTTGCAGAAAAATCCCACTAAAATTTTATGATTAGAAATATCATAAAGTTCTCTTTTAATCTTAAAAATTAACTTCTAAAAAGATGAAAAGATATACTTGAACTTCTAAGTGGTGGGATACTTACAACTATATAGTAAAATTAACGAATTGTATCACTTACAATTTGCAATCTGCATTTATGATATACATGGTAGTAAAACCTCTTAGGTCTTAGGATAAGAAAGATAATCAGTTGTTTTTGCTGGTTTGTTTGTTTTTGAGGGTTTTTTTTTTTTGATGCTTTGTTTTATAGTACTGGGGACTGATCCAGGGTCTTTGCACTGAGTATATCCTCAGCCCTTTTGTGACAAGGTCTTGGGAAATTACCCAGACTGAGTTCAAACATGTAATCCTGCAGTATTAGACTTTCACAAAGTAGACTGATGTCACTTTGTGAACAAACAGGTGAATTAAAAATTGAAAAGTCCTTGTCCATTCAGTGACTTAAAATATATCTGATATGAAATATTTCTATAAGCATTCAATCAATTGTCCACTTCTAATTCTACTTTTATAATGAAATTGTCAAGAAAATGTTCCTGTGGAGCATATACTATATTGCCTTGTGAGTATGTTTAAAGGGAAATAAACACACAGACACAGAGACACATACAGATACACCTACCCACATATACACACATATAACTGGACAGGTGAAAGGCCAGTTTTCTGTATTGTTACAATTAAGTTTTTGGAAATGCTGCCTTGGAATTGTGTCCAATTTTATTTACCAATGATTCTTCTACTAGGTAGACTGAGAGTGAGATTTGGCCTAACAGGATTTAAAATGTATGAGATGAAGATAGGCAGAAACATTGTTGAAGAGTGATTTATTTGAATGCCTACAAATGTCATGCTCTGTCTTACCTTCTGGGGATACAGAGTTATGTCAGTTTTCATAGCTCAGATCTGAATGAGCTCTTCTGGATGATATTACTGAAATGTTACATCCCACTCTATATGTACATCAGGGAAATTAAATTTCCCAGGAAATTTAAGGTATTTTCTAGCAAAAGTAAGGTAAGCTTAAAAACTGTACTAGATCGTATTTGAATATAGAAAATAATTTTAAATGTTGGGAAACAATTAGAAATCAGAAATGTTTTAACGCACCTATAATAATGCAGAAAAGTACAGAAACTAATACATCAGATTCCAGATTCTTTATGTCCATAATGAATTATAGATTTGGTAACTTATTTCAGTATTTTTCCAAAACAGTTTTTTAAGCTTAGTAACTGTAAGTTTAGGACTGTAAGTTTGCAAAACCTTTTAGGATTTTTTTTTAAAGAAAATTTTTGGGGATGCATAGAGCCACTCATATATTTGAAGATGTTTTTCTGATAGTTCAGTCCCTCTCCCTACCTCAGAGATTTCATCTTCTCATGCAAATATTTCTAGATTTGGAAAAAAGACAAGGCTTTGCATCATATGTGCACATGTATAAAAACATGACTTCTCCTGAATGTCTTTGTGATTATACAATATTGCAGATAATATAATTATATAGTACATTGTACTAGTCATGCTGCTACAGTTTGATTTGGTTCATTAGTCTTAATTGATATATTTTTATGTTGCTTTTATGGTAATAACATGTTTTGTTGTCTTTTTTTTTTCACTTTATAAACAACAGTACAGCCTCTGGTTGTGGTGCCAGATGACCATAATCCTGGCATTCTGGAAGGCATTCTTAGAGGGATCTCAGGTTTGAGCTCAGTCTAGGTAATTTACCAAGGTCTTGTCTCAAAAGGGCTGGGGAAGTAGCTCAGTGCAAAGGCCCTTATTTCAGCAAAGCAAAGCAAAGCAAAGCAACCAAAACCCCTTTAAAAACAAGCAAATGAGCAAGAAAAAACAACCCATTGCATTAGCCTTCTTGTATTTGTAAGAAGTTTTACTAAAATACATGTCATAAATATTCATAAATATGAATTCATAAATATTATTCATAAATAATCATAAATATGATTTGGCATATTGCCAAATCATAAATGATGTTGTTCATTAATTTTACTGTATACTTCTAAATTTCCCACTAACACTATATAATTTATATTTTCCAAATAATTAATGATTGTTTCTATATCTATACAATTTTAATGACATTTATTTATATTTAATTGTGTTATTTCCGTGCCAGTTTATTTGAAATGTATGCTTTAATTTAGCTAACAATTTGGAACATCTTTTTAGATCTTTGTCTTTTCTCTGAATTTCCTACTAAGGTTTATTTATTTTTTGTGGTATTGGAGAACAAGCCAAGGACAGTTCTTATCACTAAGCTACATCCCCAGCCTTATTTCTTTTTATTGCTTTCTTTTATTTATTTATTTATTTTTTACCATTTTGTTTTGAGTTTTTGAGACAGGGTCTCTGTGCAATTCAAGTTGGCTTTGAACTTAATATGTAGTCCTTTGTCTTCCAAGTGTTCATATTCTAGGTGTGTCACCTACCTGTATTTTTAGTACCTTCTATTGCATCAGATGGCTGTTGTGGTACACATTTATAATCCTAGCATTCTGGGAAGGCAAGAGTATTGTTGTAGGTTCAAGTCTAGCCTTCTGTGATTCAAAATTAAGAGATTTTTATTTTAGTTTCAAAATTCTGGAAAGAAATTCCATCTTCTGTATTTTTCCAATAAGACTTCACTATTTAACCCTGAATTCTACTTGTTATAATAGTCTCAACCCCTTTGTAGGTTGGTCGTCATAACAGTCATTTCCTTTAACTACAAATTAGTTTCTCCCAGAACTTGAATGAAAGCATTCTTTCTATTTCATTATGGTTTATTTATTTAAAACAAGGAAACACTCTTAAAACTCTGTGCAGTGAAAGTCAGAATCCAACAGCAGTTTGGCGTTAGTACTGAGAATTGAACCTGAGAAGGACACAGATCCTTCTAAGCTCTGGCTACACTCTATTCACCAGCAGTGATTTTACTGAAACAAGGGCATTCGGGTTTTAAAAGCTCACCAAGCACTATAATCAACTTTGAGGTCTGAAAACTATTTTTCAAGACAGGATGACTCATCTCTCCCCCAAGTGTTTTATTATAAAGCTTGAGGAACATAGGGAGGTTATCTCATCTTGCTTATGACATATGCATATCCAGGATGTGGAAAACTACCTGTCTCATACAGCAGCTACATCAGCCTTAACTATGTGTTGAGTGAAATAACTATGCCTTAGCTTTGAGCTACTAAACTGTAGCTCTTTCCTGCTGTTCCCTATTAAAGGTTGTACTCAACTTGTGTTTAAGACCATCACACTTCGTGGATTTTGCTAATTTTAACCTTTGGATCTTTGGTATCAACTAATTGGGATATTAGTTCAGTTTCACAAGCACCTGTATTGGATTGGTTTGATTCACCAAGCCAACCACAAAGAAATGTATGGCAAATTACATGGTGATTTAGTTATTAGTCATAGCTTGAGAAAGACTGGCTAATTTGATTTAATTTATATGTCAGAGTCTAGGAACTAATTTAGAAATAAAACTTTTTTAAAGCCTTAAAAACAAGATTAAAAAGGAAATATTCACAGGATGAATACATGGACTTAGAAGACATTGGCTTTATCAAAAGACTGGTTTTATTGAAAGCTCATTGCAGGTAGTTGATAATTGTTTCTCAAAATTCTATGGAAGGGCATTAAAGTAACTTGAAATTTATAATAAAATTCAGGCTGTTTGTTGAAAAGTAATAATAGTTTACAAGGCCTGAAAAACTCTTCCATTGTAATCATTTCTACATCATTTTATTGTTTCAGTTTCTTTTAATGGTGGCATTTAATTCTCCTAGACCTCTTTTGAGTTTGCACTTCTCTGTTAAGTTAGTCTGCATACTTGAGAGAATCTTACATCACAACTGTTAGTAAGAGTTCTGATACCAGTTGTTTAAATAGGGAACTGTTTATTGAGATGTTATAAATGTATAGTGTTATATTAAGTAATTAGCTATTTGTTAGTTGTGTGTGTCAATTAGCTATTTGTTAGTTGTGTGTTTTTTCTAGGTATTAAACTTGGATTAATCATTAAAGATGCTTTTGTTAAAAATAATGAGTAAGATTAGTTTTGCCTTCTAGGACAATTCTGTCTTTGGAAACAAAGTCAAATTATTTAACTGTTGTGGCTGTCTTTATCGAGGGTTATGTGATTTGCGAAGAAGCCTGACATTTCCTTCCTGCATGTGGCTCTCTTGCCTTCTGTTCCTCTTGCTGGATCACACCTTGTTGTAACACATTTTTCTTTCTCCTCACCTCTCTACTCGCTCCTACTTCAAGCTATGAGTGGTCATAGTCATGCTTTAAAAATGACTTGTTGATACAAAAATCAGAATTTTTATCCATCATGCCTTATCTCATTTATCCTTGTCAAATTCTGTCTGTCTGTCTGTCTGTCTGTCTGTCTGTCTGTCTGTCTGTTTCCCTTGTGTGATTTAAAGGTCTTCAGTTATAAGACTGAGTTAGTGAATTATGAAGTTATTATGACTTCTAAAGTATGGATTTATGTGATCTTATGTTTTGCCAAGTTTGAGGAATTTTAGTGCTGTTTCTGGGTAGAATTTTAAAGAGCAATTGATTGATTTGCAAGATGATTCTTAAATAACAGTGAAGCTCTACAACATTTTATTTTGCCAGAACAGACCTGGAAGTTAAAGGTTAGTAATGCCAGAATGGGATATTACTTCTCCTCATTAAAAATCCAGCAATGTATTTCGTGAATTAATTGATCAAAAATCTGATATGAATGTTTTTAAAATATTGAGGCAGTTAATGTCATGAATGTAGCATTTTTGTCATCAGCTATTAGTGAACATTCTCATGTGAGATTGTCTATAATTTCCATCTTTTGTTTTATTTCCTTAATTTTATATATTGTTTACTCATTCCTTATCCTTTTATGACACTTTTTAATACTCAGTATTACCTCTCTGCAGATTTTTGTTTTCAAAATAATTTTGAGTAATTTTGAATATTTGGGACATTATCACCAAAATCTAGAAAAGTAAACAAATAAACAAACCAGAAAACCAGAAAATGAGTTACAGATTTTGGGGGGCTGTAAATAGAGAGAAAACCTCCTAAGAGTTTAGAATGAAGATCCAATTAATGAGTTTAAAATTGAGAAGTCACACCGTTTGTGTTTCAGAGATCAGAGTCGCAGCTAGGAGAACATTGTGGTGTTCGCACTTTGGCATTTGGACTAGAACACAAACAACAGAGATGAAGACACATAGATTTGGACCATAGTGCTTGCTAATGAATGGATTATGGAAGGAAGGAAGGGATTCTGAAAAAGCAATGGTTACATAGTATTACCATTTTCTGAGGATAGTCATAAGTGAAATAGAAGTTGTTTTACTTAGTTTGGGGAAAATAAGAAGTCAAGAGTGTTCTGTTTTGCGCATTTTCAGTCTGAGGTACTCAAGAGAATATACTTGTAGGTAATTCAGTTAATGACTGGTGGTTAAAGGTGAAGGAGGAGTCAGTCATTAGCATGTTTTAAACATGAGACTGTTTAAAATTCTGAGTGTTGCCGAGATGCCAAGGATCGGAGCAGAGGTAGAGGAGCATGCTGCGGCTTCCATCAGTGGATGAGGGTAGATGAGAGAAAGCCTGTGAAGGATCCAGGGTAGCCATTTCATTTACACTGAAGAGTGTTTTAATAGACTTTGCACAAATTAAGAGATACTGTTCTTTGTGAGTTTTTAAAAATGTTATATTTAGTAAATTTCTGGTAAAATTTAAGGGACCATTCTGAGTCACTTAAGCCAGTCTATTTGATGCTAGAGGAGTGATTGCCAGGGAATCAATCCAGTTGGGTTGGTGGTGCCCATCCTTTCCCTTCCTCCCTTTGCCTCTTCAGGGCAGAGATCGTTAGCCATCACTGCATACTTGATCAGGTTGGAATTTTCCAGAACATTCTCATGAACATAGGTGTTTTTTGGCCTGCCCCTCAGGATCTTCTTTCTCTTGAAGTAAATAAATCCAATATTAAAATAATCACATTGTGACGAATTGTCATCAACACAATTTGTGATTCTCATGAGGAGTATTACTAAATGTTTAATGTCACTGATGTTAGTGACAGCATGGGAACCTACAGATGCCAGGTTTATCAGTTCTGTAAGGAGACTCAATATAGTGAAATCAAGAATAGCTGAATGCTCTTGCTACCTTCAATTTGACCAGAACACTGCCGAACCCCCTACTTTTTGACATGACTGTTCTTTGTGTCTCGATTTAAATTATACAATTTCAAGAGAGGAGTTATGAGGTCTATACTGTATCTCACACATTGCTCAGTTCTATACCATTGGGTTATTTTGACCTCATACAATTCTGGAGAAAATATTTTGAATCCTTTTAGTAGAGGTAAAGGTACTGCAGTTTTGCTTATTGGGATTTTAGAAAAAAGAAGACAGAAAAGATACTCATGAAAATTCAAATACAACCTAGGATTCTACAGTTCTATTGGGGGTAAGGAATATTTAAAATGGAAAAGGAGTTATATTTGAGGCATAATGATATGTTTTAACCATCCATTAAAAATGTGTTTCAGGGCCTGGGGAGATAGCTCAGTAGAATAAGTGCTTGCCTGGCAAACACAGGGTCCTGAGTTCAATCCCCGGTACTGAAAAAAAAATGTGTTTCATCTCTTAATGCTAATAAAAATGTTACCAATGCTGTACTGATGCCAAATTTTCTTTTTCTCTCTCTCTTGGTTTCAGAGGAAGAACTTCTCTCTTTTTCTCAGCATTAGCTTGTTAACTTTCTGGGGGACCTCGCTTTTGGGTGCCCGGTTATACTGGATGGGAAACAAACCACCAAGCTTTTCCAACTCTGACAACCCAGCTGCAGATTCAGATAGCCTCCTGGCTCGCACGCTCACCTTCTTCTACTTGCCAACCAAGAACCTCTGGTTGCTGCTCTGCCCGGACACCCTCAGTTTTGACTGGTCCATGGATGCCGTGCCTCTGCTGAAAACAATCTGTGATTGGAGAAACCTACACACTGTGGCCTTCTATACTGGACTCCTCCTCCTTGCCTACTACGGGTTGAAGAGCCCAAGCATAGATAGAGAATGCAATGGGAAAGCTGTCACGAATGGCAAGCAGAATGCAAATGGACATAGCTGCCATTCAGAGGCGGAGTACCGGAACTCAGAAATTAAGCCCAGCTTTGCCTCCAAAGCAGAAAATGGCATTAAAAAGAATGTATCACAGACAACACAGCTTCCTTCTACAGAGAACATTGTTGTTCTGTCTTTATCTTTGTTGATAATCCCCTTTATTCCTGCTATGAACTTGTTTTTCTATGTTGGCTTTGTAATTGCAGAGCGAGTATTATATATTCCTAGTATGGGCTTCTGCCTCCTGATTACAGTGGGTGCCAGAGCCCTTTACGTCAAAGTCCAAAAGCGGTTTCTCAAGAGCTTGATTTTTTATGCTACAGCTACGTTAATTGTTTTCTATGGACTCAAGACTGCGATCAGGAATGGAGATTGGCAGAACGAGGAAATGCTGTACAGATCAGGGATAAAAGTAAACCCAGCTAAAGGTAATACTTTATTTTATGCCTTTTCCTGGAGTGTTTTTGCTTTCTCCCTTTTGGCCTCTTTGCTTCTTGCCTTAAATCACAGTATTGCAGAAGATATCCTTTTATGCAATATCAATATCTCTCATTCCTAGTATTTTAAGAGATGTACACGCCAGTTCTGAATCATATCTAGTATTATATACTTGTAGTTGGGTAATATTTTCTTGTTTATGAGTATGTGTCCAGAAGAGTTAGAACAATTATTGTTTATTTGACTGCCATTAGGAATTTAGCAAAATAGTTTTTTAATACTGATAATGAACATTAGGCAATGAAATTCAGGTTATCTCACTAAGGAATCCTCTAGTTTTTCTGTTTTCTAAGCATATCCTGAGGAAATATCATTTGAATTGCAGGTGAGGCTACTTCTGAATCTTGGCATTGTGCCTCAAGAGGTCAGAGTGAGCACTTGGTGGTGTGAGCTGCTGTTAGCTTTGCAGACGTTAAATAGTCTGGGTGTTTCCCAGTACTTACTCTTTTTACTAAACAGTGCATAAATCACATAGGAAAAGCAACTTTTCACCATGGAACAAGAAGAGTAATTATATCTGTATTCATTTTAGTTTAAATTATCTTATCGAATATCAAAATTCATGTCAGAAGTGAAATTAGTTTCTTGGAAACAAAAGTGAATAGCCAGAAGTTATTCCCTTTGTGTTAGGGGACAGAACCGATGATGGAATCTAGAGAATGCCGGAATGAAAGTAAGTGTATCTTTGGTGAAGGAATATATCATAGCGAAGGTCCCAAATACTTTTGATCTTCATCATCACCTCTTAAGTTTGTCCTTGAAATTATACCTGTTTGCACAGTGGTTGAACTGGGATTCTTCTAGTTTTTTCCAAACACAATTCTATGTCAGTATCCAAATGATGAAAGTAGGAAATTGTTCCAAAAATTACAAAAATGGCATGCTAATGTTCGCGAGGACATATATCTAAAGGTCTAGACACTCAGAAGCAACTTTGGCATCCTTGTCTTGCAGCACAAATTAAATCAGGAGTTCATTCAGTATCTTCACCTTTCTTTCTTTTTAATCTTTCATTTATTTGTTTGTTCCAAGGTCTTACTATGTAGCTTGAACTTATAGTGACCCTCCTGTTTTTCAGCCTCAGTCCTGGGATTACAGGTGTGCACTACCACTCCTGGTTTCAAGGGCCAGCTTGGTGCTGGGCCAGCATGGCATGCGGTACTGGGGATCGAACCCAGGTGCTTGCATTTGCCAGGCAGATGCTTAGACTGCCAAACCATCTCCTTGGCCTATGCATTTCTTTAAGCCAAGAAACGGATTGTAGTTATAATGTGTAATAGATTGAAGCAGTTTTAATGGAAAGTAGAAGCATTAAAATTGAGCTAGTGCAATAGCATATAATTCCTCAACTCTGAAAAATCATTGCCATGTGGCTTTTGTAGACAATGAACACTACAGTTTATTGAGTGTCTGAACTTACGTCTTGATATAGTTAAAATTGTTGCAGTTGGATTTTGATGACTGCTTTTCATCTAGTTTCTCACTACTAGAAGATGCAAGTATACAAGGCAAGTTAATGTTGCCAAATTATGTGCTGTTGATTGAAAAAATATATGTGGTGAGAAATTAAAGGAGCCCCCTGCCCCAGAATGTTATTTGCATCAGTGTTGTTCTGAGGATTTATTAAATTATTTAGTTGACATCAGGCTAGGCTACTATTACAGACGGCTAAGATAAGGCTCTATACTTTGATGTGACCATCTAGGCATGTGTAGCCCAAAGCTGATAAGATGGCGCCATGCATCTTGGGGTGCCTGCCCCGTTTTGTGTGTTCCCCTGCCATCTCAATGTGTCACCCTGAGGATGTGGTCCAAGATGGCTCCTTATCACTTCCCACTTCAGCTGACAGGAAGAGGGAAGGAAAGGGCAAGTAGGGGGTGTGCCCATTCTAGGAGCAATTCGTAGAAATTGGATGCACCATGTTTGCTCACAGATCGCTGTCTACACCTAACTCTCAGGAAGGCTGGGAATTGTTGTCTCTGTTTTGGAAAACCAAGTATCCACCCAAATTGAATTATTCTGAAAGAAAGGGAGGGTGGAAACTCAGGTACCAGCATGTCAGTAGAAGTCTCTGTCTCGGAGTAGGTGAAAGCATTTTGTAAATGCATTAAGTATTCTTCAGCTGTGGTTCGTATTCATAATCTCAGTTGTAGTTCTGAACATAATATCTTGGTGACATGGATAAAGCAGCTCTATCATATCTTAGTCTGTAGACTCAAGCAGCTACTAAGAATTTCCTTGTTCCCCAAAATTTATTCGTATCTTCCTAATGCTTGAGAAGCCCTCACCAGTGTTACGGTAGGTCTTTTGCGACATGAACAATTGAATTTCTGAAACCAGCTGCCCATCCTGTGTCGCACCCACCTGCTTCGCACCCTCCTTCACCATCTCAGTTGACAACAACTCCATTTTCTTAGCAGCTCTGGGGCTCATCCATAGCCCCTCTTTTCCTTTCCCAACCCACATCCATTCCATCAGTAATTTTCTGCTTTGTCTTCAAAAATAACTTCAGAGCTTAACCAATTGTTACTATCTCTACAGCTACTACCTTTATGCAAGCCGCTGTCGTCTTTCTTTTGGATTCTGTATTATTATTCCTTTCCTACCAATCTCTCAGCTGCTGTTTTCTTGCCTTTTCACATGCTTTGTAAATTTTTATTTCAAGTCAGGCATGATAAATCTTGTATGCAAACTACGGATTTAATGTAAGGCTTTATGTTAATCTGGTTAGCAGTTGGATTGCATCCTTGGTTGGATTTTCTTCCTATTTATTTGTTTATGTTTTGTCTCTCTTATTGACTTGGATCATCTTCAAGGGCTGTGAGTTTATATTTGCATCACTTTCAGCTGTGATGCTCCGTTGCTTTCTGACAGTAAAGTATGGTAGAAGTGTTCTAGTATCTCACAAGTAAATCTCAGCTTCTTTGAAATGACCCCAAATGCTTCTTACTTTCCCTCTGTTGCCTTTCAGATTGAAATAGAAAAGCTAAAAGCAACTGGAGTGTCAGGATGTTCTTCCCTTTCAGCCTTGGGATGACGCTTTTATGCAGTCTTTCCCTGGAGTCAGGCTTTGGATGGAGAATGTGCTGGACCAGTTCCATGAGATTTATCCTTTCTCTGCCCCTTGCAAGAGTCTTACGATATGTTCTTGGCTCTAATGATGAGAACTAAAGCATCTGGTCAGAATCAATGGTGAATTGTTGCTAACAGTTTCTGTCTCCCATAGCTCCTGCTCCTGGAATTCTGACCTTGCTGCAAGTGCAGATTTGCCAGTACCACAGTGGTGGTTGACCCTGAGACTGCAGCTCACTGGAAGACACATCACTGATTCTCAGCTTTTTTTATTTTTTATTTTTTGTAAGAATGGGGATGATGAGGTGTCTGAGCTCCTTCCTCTCTATGGCCAGAACCAGTACCTTCGTTGTTGCATCCCTGGAGTCTACAGCCAATCAGCAGTCCTGTGTGACCCGTGTGCAACACATGGTAGTATGCATAGCATTCCTCTGCCTCCAGTCCATTACTGTGTTCTCAGTTCTTTCAAAGGAAAGCGAGATCCTGTACATCTAGTAGTCTTTCTTGTTCTCCACTCTAGCCCTGCTTGTCCCTTTGATGTGCCCTCTATGTGCCAGATGAGCTTTTGTGCTTGCTGCAGCTTCTTGAAGTGTGTTTCCCCAGGTAATCTCACCTCTTCCATTTGTACGATAAGTAAGATGCTTTCTAAAAATTGTCTACCCTGCTAACAGCTACCCCTCTGCCTTCTTCCCACTGTTCCTTACTTACTCTTCCCATTATTCATAGTGCTTAAAGCACTTACCACTATTTGACATATTGTTGTTCCTTTGTTTATATGCTTATTGTCTGAATGCTTTGTCATTGTGCACCAAAACAGAATGAAATTGGGCATTTAAAAAAAGATATCATATATGCAGTAATGACAGTGCTTAGTGAAAAGAGGGCAGTTGGTAGAGAATATATTGAATAATAAATGTTATACTTATTGTCCAATTCCTTAAAGAATTTAAAACTCTAGTTAGAAAATGAGTGTATATTGATGAGAATAAAGCAAAAGTGTGAAATGTTTTGATGTGTATGTACCAAGTACTGAGATGCTTCATAGTAAGAATGATTAAACTGGAAGTGGAGGTTACTTTAGGATTCCAGGACTACTTCTGTTTTGATGCAGGTAAAACTCTTTCAATCTAGATGCCTTTTTATTTCTATTTATAACATGATATTAATAATTCTGGCTGCCTAAGACTGGCAGCAGTCTTCCTTACGCAGAATTTTTCTTAGTCTGTTTTTTGAGCTTAGTAGATGATCTGAAATCCTTTAAGGTCAGTCTTTTAGGAGGTTTTCTGACTGGACAGATTTAGTTAGTTTTTAATTTTTTCCTCTTTTGAAAGCTTTCACAGATGTTGGAAGGCTTCGGTGTAGCACATGCTCTGACAGAATCTAACGTGAAGCCTCCTGAAGCATTATACAGTACAACCCTGCCTGCGGGAACGGGTCCGGAGGCAGCTGCCAGTCATTAACTGATTGGATGCAAATGATGATATGTAGGGCCTGTCAGATCGACTGTTCTGCTAATTTAGCGTTTGAATCGGGGTGGTGGAGAAATGATAGCTGATTTAGACTATATAAACCACAAGTCCTGTCTCATTATGTAGTTGATAATGTCAGGAAAAAACTCGACACAGCTGATTACTGTAGTTTGCTGATTTCACAATGACTCTTTGCATTTTTATGCTTAGCAGACAGGAAATTTTCTATGATGATTGTCTTAATGAGCATGGCACATTGTGTTCAAGTTTTTGTCCTTTCAAAACAACACATTGATAAGCCATATTCATTAATATTAGCTCGGTCAAAGCACTTCTGAGTTTATGACCAGTCTTCTTGCAGAGTATCTGGCCTCTTCTAAATCCCCTTGTGTCCTTATCTCTGGATGGAATTTGACACCATTAATTTCTGTGCTGTGCTCTCAGGGTATTGATCAGTTTTCGCTGTCATTTTCCACAGCTCCCTTGTCTCTCTTTTTTTGCCTCTTTCCTAACTGATGCAAATTCTCTGCTTAGCCTTTACTTCTCCTTCTATGCAGTATCTGGAGCATGCCTGGTGTACAGGGGTTGAGAGAAATGAAGCTTTAGTTTGTAAGTTCTGTTCCTTGTAACCTAGATTTTTGTGGGGAATCTGTCAGCCTCTTGAACTCACTTCTTTTCTCTAAAACCAGCTACATATAAAATTCATTATTAATTAAAGTCATAAAGTCACAGGCAAACAAAGTTGTGGATAAATGAATCAGTGAGTGTATGAATTTAAAAAAAGGATAACATACATGGTAACATCTGGTATGTTAAAAGACACTTAAAGGTTTGACGTTAAATCAGTTCTCTCCTTATTTGTTTTAAGAACATATAGTATTTAATTGCTGTAAAGTACTTTCTCAAAATAGAAACAATAAAATAGGGTTAATCTAAGGAAAACTTCATGAGCTAAAGTTTTTTTTTTGTAATATGTAAGTAGATGAAATTAAGTAGAAAAGATGTCTATGGAATCGTCCACGTTTTTCAAAAGATCTGGATTATTACTCAGGCATGATACATTCACCTGGCCCAGTGTGAATGATATTACTCTAACATAATCTATTTAGATATAGAAAAACCAACACCAAGTAGTTGTTTCAGCTCAGCAGTATCTGACAGTTTTTCTTCCTTCCTGGATTACTGTACAATTGATAATTCCACTTCAATTTCATATGATTTCAAGTTTCAACAAATAAGTTTGTTGGAGGAATATTACTGTCTTTAGGAAAGAACTGAAATGTAAACCTCTAGGCCACATTAAAATCAACAAATTAATTGTGGATTTTATGGTCTAAGCTCTAACTGAGCATCTTCCTTACTTATGGTGAATTGTAATTAAGGAGTAGCTTTGTAATTGTATAATAAATATTATTATATCCCTCCAGTAATTTGTCATGGTACTTCTAAAGGTATGTGAGCATTTTTCAAATGAGGCAGAGAATTTTATAAAATATAGAGTTTCCTCATAAAATTAGGAAAGGAAACCACTGTCGCATTTTTTTAATATTGGATCAAATTATAAAGCTATAGAAACACTGCTTTTGATTTTTAACAGAGACATGGTAAAAGATAGTTAGATCTAAATGAACCAGTAAAGGCCAGTGGAGAAAAAAAATAGTAGGAAGTGAACTCACATTTCCACAGAGTAAAGGAATTGTGTGTTTCATCTTTTCACTCTTGAATTGACAAAAGAAAAAAAATAATGATGCGGACATTAATACAGTGAAAATGTCTCACTGGCTAAACTAGGGTAGAATATTTCAAAAAGCACATTGGTCAAACTATTCAATTAGTCCCCTTTATGAGTGTTTGATTCTTGGAGAAAGGAACTGTGGCCATTTTTCAGTTGGAGTGGAGCATCCACAGAAGTTCCAATGCCTGTGGTCTCTTTTCTAAGAAGGAACTAGTATGTAACACTTCTTATGTTGTGCGCCTCTAATGACTCTGAGTACAGTTTTATGTGGACAGAGCCTACCAGTGTACAACAAGTTCGATGCAAATGGTCTTGTTTTGTTTTACAAATAAAGTGCCCAATATACTGATGCTCCTCAGTGTTTCAGATTATCCGGAAGGAAACTTTTATGATCTTTTTGAGCTTTTGAAAAACCTCCATCCTGGTGTTAGCAATTCTTTAGGCTATATTTATGGAAATATGTATTCAAAAGAAAGGGAAATTGGCACATGTTTTCAAAAAGTATAAAATTACATTATTCTGCTGTCCACATTAGTTTTTTGTTTTATAAAAATACCGTAACGCGGGACCGGGGAGATGGCTCAGTGGAATAAGTGCTTCCCTGGCAAGCACAAGATTCTGAGTTCAATCCCTGGTTCCACAAATAAATAAATATAAAATAAATAAAAATAAAAAAATAAATAAAAATAAAAATAAAAATGCTGTAACATAGCTGAGCATGATACAGCATGCCTGTAATCATTGCACTATGGGAAGCTAAGGTAGGAGGATGCCAGATTCGATCCCAGCATTGTCAATTTAGCAATTCAGGTAGTTTCTTTCTTTCTTTCTTTCTTTCTTTCTTTCTTTCTTTCTTTCTTTCTTTCTTTCTT
>NDGN011550735.1:3752-18046 GCA_002564285.1 Tympanoctomys barrerae | reverse complement strand
TGGTTTCTTTAGCCCCACAGTGATGTGCCTATCTATTTTTCAAGGAAGACTCCAATATCCAGTAAGTTAGTAGACTCAGTTACCTGAATGACCTGTTCAGAAAAAGCAGTCACCTGAAATGATATTTATTAGTTGTAACAGGAAGCTTAGCCTTCTTGAAGAGTTAATAATAAATCACTGAACTTATTGCAAAGGATAACAAGAATATTAATGAATGTATTCATATCTGGTAGGAAGCAAAAATAGAATATTTCCAATAGTACTTTTGTTGTCATTGTCATGTTTGTTCTCATTTATGCATCCTACAGGATTTTTAGAAGTATTTTTTAGGGTAAAATTCATCTACGTTTTCCCAGGAATACATTCTCATGGAAATGATGACATATACTGTGAGGATTTTCCTTATAAGCATAGGTATAAATATAGGATTATGTTATCCAAACATTAATGTACCCCAATAGATGAGGTATGTACCAAGGTTACTTAGTAGAAGGAGACTGCATTAAGCATTGATTTCACAGGTTACCATTTACAGGTTATCAGCTTTTGGAGGAACAAGAAAGTTGAGGAGGAGGAGGAGGGTGTTGTTGTTTTCATTACAAGTACAGGAAGAGATAAAGTGCCTTTCATGTTTGGCAACAAGTAACAGAATATTCATTTAGTTCTGTAGTTTTAATTGTTACTTGGACTTAATGACTCTCTTCTTCATAATCATTGTATAGCTAAAAAAATCTTCACAAATAAATTTTTAAAAAGGCAGACATGGCAAAATTAAATATTCATTAGGTCAAACCTAGGGCTGGACTCTGGTTTTACATAAAGAGGTTGTTTTGAAACTAGGAGTTCCATAACATTTTAGATTCTGCCCTCCTGGAGTTTCTCCCACTGATTTTGGTTGTTATGTTCTGAATCACCCACTTTACTTTGGAAGATAAATAAATGAAAGTAGCAAAGTCTAAAATACATAGCTAGACTACAAAACCACATGAACTGTGATGAAATGGGATAGAACCACTAAGCAATGAGTAAGAGGGGAGCCCCAAGCCTGAGGTGGGCAGCACAGTCTTGATAGTCACCGACTGAAAGCTGCAAGGGGCAGGGGCTTGAACATAGCTGCCCGTTGGCTGGGCTGGAGCCTGTGCTTCTGAGACAAGGCTGAGGAGACAGTTGCCTTCCCGCTTGGGCTTCTTGTGGGACACACCTGGGGCTGCAACAGGAGGTGCCCCAGGTGAAACACTCCCTCAGTCCCCTGTCTGGAAAATGACTTCCCAGCAGGGCCATTGTTCCATAGTGCTGCTCTCAGCTCCATTAGGACCAAGGCTGAAGTGAAGGATGCACCGTGAACACAGCCTAACTCTCTCATCAACTTTGGGAAGAGGACTCCAGTTTTGAGTGACTAGAAGTTTTACAAATATTCAGAAACATGATTTAATATTTAAGTAGTTTTTGTTTAAATTTTATCATGAATGGATAAAAACTTAGTACATTTCTTCTAAATCAGTGAAAGAGAAAAACAGAAGGCTATCAGTGCAACAGCGAAGAAGCAGCTGAGAAAGAAAACAAGTAGTAAGTTAAACACAGAAAATAGAGACTCATTTAGGAAAAATATCTGAGAAGAAGGTGAAAAGAGGGAAGCATATACTGGTCAAACATTCACTCAAAGAAAGTAAGTGTTAATATTGAACAAAATGGAATTTAAGTCAAATTAGTAAAGGACTATACATGATAATAAAGGGCCTGCCCATCAAAACTATACTCACAAACCTTAGTGCATTTAATTATATACTCTTCAAACATGCAAAGAAAACAAGTGAAATTACAAGAATAAAATTAAGACACCCACAGTTACAAAGGAAGCTCATATACATCTATATTTTTATTTCTCAAAATAAACAGTATTTTATTTTAGGGTTGGAGTTCAGAGGTAGAACACTCTTCAGTTCAATCCCCAGTACCATAAGAAAAAAAAAGAATAAGAAGAAAGAAAACGCTAAGGTTGCAAATACAAAAATTAGGAGTTTGAACGATTATCCGTTATTAAGATTTTATATACTAAATACATAATGAACTATTTTTCAAAAAATATGAAATATATTTCAAAATCTTGATAATGCACAGATTATGCACTTTGATTGAAATACAATCAACTATGAATTAAAAGTAAAAAGATATTCACAAGGAAACAAATCCATACATTGAAAAAAGAAAAATTTCCCCTAATAATTTAAGTAGTTAAGAAAATAGAAAATATCATAAATCATTATAATCCATTATAATCTCCCCAAATTAACCTATAATTTGTCATAAAGCTTACAAAACTGATTCTTAAAATCATATGGAAAAATTAATTTTTCAAGATAACCTACTTTTACATAAGTATCAAGAAGTACCAAGATACTATATTTCTATAACAATTATGAAAGAATAGTGTTATTCACAGAAACTAAAGCAGGTCAGTGTACATAAAGAGCTCAGACAAAGACCTGAATAGGAAATTTGGAGGTGAAAGAGATAGCATTGTGTATCATCATTAAGAATTGGTTTATTTAATAGAACATGTTCTCTACCGGGAAGGGAAGGAGACAGGGCTGGAGGAAGAGAGAGCGGGAGAGCTCTCCATATAAGCAAAGTAAAACTTGCTGTATCGACAGTGACATTTTTAAGTCAAATAAACTATACTATTTAAGTTGGAGAAGAAAATAATATTTTCCATCACATACACAAAATGTAAATCATTTAGAAAATAATCAATAAAATTGATTTAGTAAAAGGCAAATTTTCAAAGTCCCCAAATATGTAAAAGTAAACCTAAAGTGTGGGATTTTATACACACACACAAAAAAAATGTACATCACAATTTTTGAAATAATTATGTAACATATAATAAAAGATAAGCTAATAAATATCAATAAAACAAGGGCCAAAGAGATAGCTCAGAGAATAAGTACCTGCCTGGCAAATACAGGGTACTTAATTCAATCCCCAGTACCGCAAAAAAAAAAAAAAAAAAAATCAATAAAACAGCCATTCTGTAAGAAAGAAATGTAAATATAAATTTAAATACTATAAAAATACTATATAATGTAACTTGACATTCAACAGGTAAACAATAAAGCCATCCACTATTCAACATTGTTGAAGATCTGGAGAAATAACTCAAAAGAATTAGCAGGGAGATTTGACATTTCTGTATTGTATACTGGATTGTTTATCATAATACTAATTTTAATAGTGAAAATATGGAAATAGCATAAACACTGTATGTTCAACCGTCAATGCTTTGTGGCAATTCATATGTGAATTCTAATGTGCAAATAAGATTATATGTATCAACTTAAATCAAATACTGGAAACTCAGCAAGCACCAAAGCGCATTGCAGAACGATACAGGAGAAGGCTGTTAATGAAGGTGGAGACACTGCGCCGGTCAGTGTTTCCACTGCTGGAGCCTAGTGTCTGACACCGACAAGGTGACGGAAGTGGGGGCTGCCTGGGCTATGGTTCGTCATCGGCTCTCTGGAGACAGGGACATCACAAGGAAGGCACACAGTGGTGGAAAGCTGCACACCTCGCAGTGTCCAGGCAGCGGAGAGATGGGAACAGCGCGGGGGAGGAGGGGCTCAGGGACCAAGCAGCGCCCGCAAGGCTGTGCTTGTGAACTCCATGCACTCACAGAGGCCTGCGCCGTGCCAAGCTGCCAGGTGCCCCTGGATCTAGCCCGGCTGACAGCTGTCCAGGTGGTGTGCTCAGAGCTCACACACTCCAGGTGAGGCGTTTCAGAGATGGCTGGAGCTAGCCTGTGGTGCTAGGTCTAGTGACATCATGCAGGGACCAAGGATGTGTGATTACTGAATGTGGCCACTGACTGGCATGGCAAAATTCTGGAAGTGAGTCACAGGGAGGTCCTCTCCAGGGATGGGCGCTGCCTAAGTGTGGGTGGCGTGGAGAGGATGTGACGGATAAACTCAGGGCTGCTGAGGTGCTTGGAGCTTGTTGCCTTGCTGTTTTCTTCCTTCTGCCTATGAACCATTTCTCCTTGGTGATGCCACCCTGTCTGAGCTGAGACCTTGACTGTGAGCTGAATAAGGCTTTCCTTCTTTAAATTTGAGTGTCTGTCCCCAGGCCTGCCATGCTGGCACTGTCCCCAGGGCGAGCTGAGTTGGCATTTGAGACTCGGCGTGGTGGCGCGTGCCTGTAATCCCAGCATTTGGGAGGCTGTAAATAAGGCGGATCACTGCGAGTCTGATCTAGAAGTGAGATCCTGAACACCCTGTAGACCCTTCTCTAAACTACCAAAAGTAAATAAATCAATAAATGAATTGGGGTATCTCGTATTTTTGTCCCAGCAATGAGAAAAGAAACTAACATAAGAGAAACCTTCACAGACATGTAATACTACGGGCTGCTCACGGTGCAGCCTTGTGTATGTAAAGGTTTAAAGAGTATTTGAAATCTATTTAATTTATTAAAATGTCCATCTAATTGCAAGAAAGACAGACACACAAAAGGATTCAAGTGTGGATGTACATTATGGCTAAACATTAAGCGAGGGTGTTCTAAAGTAAAATGTTTTTATTATCTTATTCCCCATATGCATCATAGTTGAACGAAGAAAAGTACTTGTCACTCTTTTCATTTAAGAAGTAGCCCATGGTGAATGTTTAAAAATGTTTGCAGGTTTTCCCGGTCCTCTCTCCAAATTAACTTTATATCTGATTCCAGGATAGAGCTCAAACAAGATTATTTGGTGAATGGTTTCAATGCACAAAATGTACTTAGAACAAAAACCTGGTACAGCATGCATCTGTGCTTAGTAGCAATTTTGGCCCTTGCCTCAGGGAAATAGAGTATTGTCCTCTGATGTGAATTTTGAATTCAGAATCTCCTTTACACTGAATGAATGAAACACCCTCACATAGTATTTTCACACCAAAAATGAATGAAATATCTAATATTCTCCTGATAGTTTTATTATGTATCAAAGTTATTTTAATTAAAAACTTAGATTTACTCCCCACTGTATGAAATTGTTATCTATGCTCATTAAAATTTAACCCCAGATATCTGTGATTATTATTATTACATGATTTTCCACTAATTACTGAGAGTTTTATTGTTTTTCTTCTATTTCACAAAAAATACATACATAGGGGACACTTCTTTCTAGACCAGGTACACTGATTAAAGCACCTCTCAGTCTGGTGTTCTTTGAATGAATGTTGGGAAAGTGTAGTTATAGTATCCAAGTGAATGAATGCAGGGGAAGGTCTACAAAATGGGTCAGTGCTCCTTGCTTGACCAGGTAGTAGACGGCGACTAATTCACTTGGGTCCAAATAAATCTTCTATCACCAAGTACATAGAAAAAAATGATTCACCACAGTTTTGAGTTCTTTCATGTTGGTAAGGTGTAGAATTAAGTTTCAGATGTAACTTAGTTTGGTAAATGCTATGGCACATCTTAAAAGCATTTGAAAGACACCATGCGCTGTGCTTTATCCTCTTTCCATAGAGGACCAGCAAGGCTAGAAAATGCCAATGTCTGTCTACACTGCCAGTCAGAGGAGATGGAGGGCTGGCCAAATAGCTCAGCGGATTAAACTGCCTGCTTGGGCAGATGCAGGGGCTGGGACTTTAATCCCCAGCATGCTGTGCCAGCCTCACCCCTGGACATGCTGAGATGGCAATTGAGACTGGGCATGGTGACGTGCCTCTAATCCCAGCACTTGGGAGGCTGGAAACAGGAGGATCACTGCGAGTCTGATTTATACAGGGAGACCCTGTAGGCCCTGTGGGCTCTGTAGGCCCTGTAGGCCCTGTCCTAAATACAAAAAAAAAAAAAAAAAAGGAGATGGAGAAGAAATGCCACCCACTCGTGTGGGATCCAAAAGTCTACCTAGTCGCTCAGTTCAGTCCTCCTTCCTTTATTATGGCGTCAGCAGCAGGGAACACCTCGACTATCTCAGAGGAAAGCATTTGTAGTTATCATGAACTGTGGACATTTCCAGTGTTAAATTCTAGGACAAACCATTTATGAAGGAAAGCAACAGAAAAGATGGAGCAAAACTAATAAAACAAAGAGTGAACTCTTCATCAACATTATACTAAAGGCAGAGTCTATTTCCCCCCTCCTTCCATGTCCTCTAAAGGACTTGGTGCTCATACGATACTTTTATAAACTGACCCTCACCCTCAACCTCACACTCAAAAATACCTAAATACACAGATACAACCGAGAGTCATCCTAACATGTGGTTCTACGTCAGGTTCTACATGGTACTATGGGCTCTGGAATAAGTCAAAAATAAACCAAATGCAACATGAAGTTCTATGACTGCTCTGTGGCAATCCAAATGACTTATTCATCTATTTTCATTGGTAAGTTATAAACTGAAACTGTAACTCTTTGGCTCATGTCTAATTTAAAGCAGGTATCCTTTGCTCATGATAGGAGAAGGTGAATATACTTATTCCTCATACAAGGGGTTAGTATTACTCAAATTCTAGCTTGCAACGCACTGGTGGCTTGGGGACAATTAGCAGTTGAGAAAGCAATTAATGGATTGTGGCTGGAATTTTGAAAAGAAAGCAAAGAGAACAGGATGGAAAATGCCTAAATGAGTAGCACACCATAAAGCTATATAAAGCAAATGTGACTAGAATGGATTGCTCACTCTAGGCTATCATGAAGTGAAAAAGTCACAGTAGTGAGACATTTTAATGATTTTAATTAGAACATTTGGTTTTAAATATGATGAATCCATTGGAGAATCTCTGATCAATAAATTGCTACTTTCTGAAGATATTTAGTCATCACAGATTCATGAGAAATCTAACTAGGAACTTGGTGGAGATTTTTCATCTTTTATAATTTCTATTTCGTCACCTATTGCCAGATAGAAACAGTTCTCAAACAGCTGCTTGAACTGCGGAGAGTACAGCCCCTGAACAATAACATTTTCTTTTTTTTTTTTAACGCAAGATAATTGTAAAATCAAGCTGCTAAACTGTAGCATAGTTTCATTTCTCACATGGTCAAGAATTCAGATTTTATCAAATATAAGACTACATAATTGATTCATGGGTTAGAAGGTAATGCTAGGCCTAGCCATCATTCTACAAATACAGCAATAAAAGCGGAGACCAGCACCTTTCAGTTAGCCGACAAGTAGCTTCAAGGTCAGGTTTATCTGGTGTACTGAGCAGAACGCCATTTTCTATCACATAATGAAAATATTTGGAAAACCATTAGAGCAATGAAAGTTATAGAACTCTTAAAACTGTAATTGTCCAATTCTATTATTAGAGTGGGAAGCGTTTGGAAACGCCCAGTGCTTTGCAAATGCTTGAGCGCCCCTCCAAACCTCCAGAAAACTTCTGGGGAAATTTAATAAAACAAATATACACATAGAGGATGATAGTGTGCCTGATAGGAAAATCTCCCATTGGAGAAGACTTTTTTTAAAGTCATCTTTCTAAGATTTCTGGCATCCCTTCGTTCTCTCTTCTGCTTTTAGACTTTTACTTAAGTTTACTCTTTCCTGGAGGCTTTAATATAAAGTAAGTTTAAGCAATGATCAGCTGAAACCAGTGGCACTACTCTCAGCAGAGTCTGGAAACAGAGTAAGAAGAAAGGCAGAGAAGGAGAGTAATGAATTTGGAGGAGATTTTAATATCGGAATTATTTGGATTGCCTTTTTCCAGACAGCACAAATTTAACTATGGCTTAATTCAGTTTTATCCAAAGTTTGTGGAAAAGCTCAGCAAAAAGACGGAGCATATTCATGCACCAGGAGAACTTAGCTGAACACATGAGGAAGGAAGAATAGTGAGTGTAAGCTTTTATTTGGAGGGAAAAAGTCTACATAGGAAGGTACCTTCGAAGAAGGATAAACATTGGCAGACAAATTGGTCCGTGTTGGGACCAGTCTTACAAGATAAGCGAATGCTTATTTCTCTGACTGCAGCGTCTGTGTGACAACCTGACAAATCCAGGGCACAGTGTACCAAACAGTCACTACAGGTCCCTTGGATCGCTCACAAATGACATCTCTTCACATCCAACTTGATAAGTTTAATTCCCAATCTCCAACTTTTCTGGTATTGCTTCGTATCTAATCTAATTCAATTTTCGAGAATTGTTTTATGCTTCTTAATGTATTGTTGGGAATTTACTTTTAGGCTCCTGGGTAACAGATGGAAAATGAATTGCAATCTAGTGGAATCTTGACAATGTAACCACCACACTGTGGATGTTACAGTCAGGGAGGGAAGAAAAGAATGAAGAGTGGTAGTTGATTCTGCCAAATTGTTCCCTTCACAATTTTGCTTTTGAAGAATGAACACAGTGCATAAAACAACTGTCTGAGGATAACATTCTAGTTGCTTTATTCAATGAAAAACAGAAGTAAGTCATCAGCTTTTGGAAGAGCTTGACAGCTCTGGAAGGATCATTCACAAGCAGGGACAATTACTGTGGTTTAGCAAACAACTATTTGATGCATTTAATAAATTATCCTTACTAGGCAACATTTACAAAATGTAAGCCTGTCCCTAAGGAAAACATACTACTCTTATGGTAAGAAAATGACTGCTTTGTCATTTCTAAAATCAGAATAATTACTGACAAAAAATTAATTTCACCCTTTGAAATCACTCTTAGAATTGGTAAGCCTTAAAGGTCGGCCAAATAGCTCAGAGGATTAAAGCATCTGCAAGCAGGCACAGGGACCAGGGGTTCAAACTCTGGGCCTGCCCTGACCCGGGGGGTGGGTGGGGTGGTGCTGAGATGGCAGTAGAGACTGAGTGTGGTGGTGCCCACCTGTAATCCCAGCACTTGAGGGGCTGCATACAGGGGAATCACTACGAGTCTGATCTAGTAATGAGACCCTGAACACCCTGTAGACCCTTCCCTCAAATACAGAAAAAAAAAATTGGTAAGCCTTAGACAATGGCATAATATCTAGACAACTGTGTATGTGCAGGTCAGTGACCTCAGTATAAATACGCATGAACATGACAAAAGGCTACTTGCCCTATCAAGCAGCTTCATTGTTCTTACAATAGACTTGTTGTTGCCCTCCTAGAGTTCATCTGCTTTCTGGTCTACCTCTGTTGCCTAACCTCCTCTGACAATGTACTTGATCTTCCCCATTTCTCTGCCTTTTACCTTCACTCCTGATTGTAATGCAGGAAGGTACCGCCTTCACCGCTTTCTCAGTGCTGCGACAAACTACTCGATGCACGCATGTTGAAGGAGGAAAGGTTCGCTTTGGCTCACAGTCTGTAAAAGCTTCAGTTCATAGCTGTCTAGGGCCAACCCAGGGCACCGCAGCAGAGGAGAAGGAGCTCTGACAAGGCAGGCCTGAAGCAGAAAGCTTTCCTTTTTCTTTCCCTTTTTATTTCACTAAAGGTACAAGTATATGAGCTGATACCATGGAAGACACCACCACGGTAGGCCTTCCTTCTTCAGTAACTCCATCAACCCCTCCTAGAGCCAAGCTAAACCAAGCCTTGGACAGGCCAGCATCCCACAGCCGTAATCCTGTGTCACATAGCTCTAATGCAGGCACTTCCCAAAAGCCCTGCCTGTGAGCCCGTGACACCTTGAGGGGACACATGGACACAAACCATCCGTGTCACTTTGGAGGGCACACATGGACACCCCATAACAGCTGGACAGCGTGATCTGTGCCCTTCACAGCTTCCTCCCGGAGGTCCTATAGCAGGTGGAAACTGTTCTTTTGAAGACTTAAGTCTTTCCAGCTATTAAAAGGAAATAATTGTAAAACATTTAGCGTCTCCTTGTAAAGACGCACCACCTGTCAGAGCAATATACCCCTCCCATGTTATGTATTTGGTACAGGGTCTTTCTACACAGCTTGGACTCTTAGTGATGCCCCTCTTTCTGCCTCCTCAGCACTGGGATTACAGGCATGTGTCACCATGTCTGGTCTTGGTGGTCAGCTAGGCATGGAGCCGACATGGGATGTGATACCGGGGATCTCCTTGTTTTCAGCCTCCCTAGCACTGGGATCACAGGCATGTGCCACCACACCAGGGCTCAATCACTAGCTAAGTGTGCCTCAGGGGTGGGGCCAGCATGACATGCAGGACTGGGGGTCAAATGCTGATCCCTGTGCTTGCCGAAGCAGGCACTTAGTCCATTGAGCTATTTTAAATGGTAAATTCAACAAATAATCATTATCCTAAAATACTGCATCTGGAAGGCTTTGAGGGTCTTTGACACTAGAATTTGATTACTGCAGACCCATTTTGGCAAAACTGCTAGGGTTTTCATTCTTGGGAACACATCTCTTCCAAGACTGAAATCTAAGCAGGGGAGCCCTGTTACTGGTCCTCGGTTCCTCATGTACATATTCCAAAAGCTGACAGAAGTGATACACATTGTGTCTGTCGCTTTTCTCACTGATTCAATGTAAGTAATGCATTAGCATCTCTGTACCTCAGCAACGCCATGGTGTACAGTGGGGGGGGGGGTCCACACTCCAACGTGCATTGCCCACACCAGGTTTAGTGCATAACCGAGCCTGTGATGCTGGAAAGCACTTCCTTGTCCACACAATGATCCAAAGCATCTGGCCCTTCCAGGTAGACCGAACACGTTGCCTGGCATTTACGGTGGCTACTTCGGACCCAGGAAAGAGCGCAACTTGCTGAGTTCTCCTGGATCTTTAGCGTTTCCAGGGAGCTGCTTTACCAGAAAATTACTGCCTGCCCTTGCCAGAGAGAATTCCAAGCTCAAGGCTTTATCTGGAGGTCTACTCCCGACTTATCCTCTCATTTCAGTCATTGCCCTCAAAATTCCACAAGAGGAAACTCTGTGTAGAAGATCTCCGGCTACACCTCAACTTTTGTCCAGGTCAGTTGGTGCAGGACTGCAGGCCTGCTTTCAGGAGTACTCCAGGGGTCAGCAATGGACACGCTGTGTGGCCCGTGTTGTGTCTTATAGCACCTGCCTTTCCTTGTCCATTAGCAATGCTCAGAATAGCGATGCAGTCGCTTTTAGAGATGCTAGCCTGGGCTTTGATTCATCCTTTAGTTCAGCCACTTAAGCTTATTACTGCTTGAAATGGCTGAACTTGTATTTTTTACATATAAGACTGAATAAGTTGGTTCATAAGTTAAATTTTTCTCAATTCGTAATGATTAATTAGGCTTGGCTTAGTCACACTTTAATTCTCTTTTATATAGAACAAAAATGAAGCAGTTTCCCTGTGGCATCTTAAGTGTTATCTCTTTTTTTTTTTTTTTTTTTTTTGTCTTTTCAAGACTGGATCTCATTATGCAGTCCAGGCTGGCCTTGAGCTCATTTTGTAGTCAACTGAGGCTGGCCTCAAACTTTCAAGGCTCCTCCCTCCTATGGCTCAACCTCCCAAATGCTAAATGTTGCTGAGCTGACTTGGTTTTGTCCATTTTGAGCAACCTTCTCAGTGCGTTGCTTTTGACCTCTGACCTACTCAGTTCTCTGTCTTCACAAACCACCTTGCGGGAGAATTTACGCAAGTGTAAATTATTAATAACAGTTTGTATTACCCTATTACATCTCCCTTCACACAGCTTTCCCTATGCTTCATGAGCATGCCTTTTAGTGATAAAAAAATAAATTGTAAATATCAGTGCTCTGGCAGGAGCTTTCAGGAACTGGAGTAATAACCTTGGTACCTTGAAATCACACAAGGTAACTTTTACTTTTAACTCCTAATCATACTCCTGAAAGAAAGTAGTTTCCTGCTCAGTGGATACAAATATTCAGAAATATAAATAAGAAAAAGTCGGGCAGTGAATGCTCCCAGAGTACTACAGGGACGAAGGGCTATCTGGCTTCTCTATTTGAAAGCTTTGTAGTTTGCTGAAAATCTCTCTTATCAATTTACTGAGTAACCTTTCTGTAATAGATCTCACCTTGTTTCAATTTTTCCTCTATAAAATGAAAATATTGCTTTGTGTTTCTATTTATAGGATGATCAATGTTTTTAAAAGTCTCTTAAGTAAAAGTAAAGTACTGTTTTTAATAGCTGTGGCTTCCTTCTAGTGCAAACTTGCGGTTCTTCTGTAGACAAAGAAGAGATGGAGTTTTCTTTCGGTATCTACATGCTACGCATGCTCACGATTTACTACTCTCTCTACAGGAACCTATAGGCTCTCTGGATACCAGCAGCACGAATACTTACTCTTGGAATTGGAGATTAGGTATTTGATAATTTTATAGACAACCTATTCTGCCAGATGTCTTCAAGATGTGATGAGTACCGTGGTGCAGCCATTGACCAACACTAAGTGGGAAGCAAAATCATCAGTTGTCAGGTGCACAGATGTGTTGGGGTCCTCACCAGAGGGGCAGCAGAGGACAAGTGGCCAAGGCATAGCGTTCAGAGCTGGCCACCAGACTCACATCCCCGGCTGCCGGACCTTAGCCTGAGGGTCCAGCTAGTCTGCTCGCTTCGTGTGCTGTAAGTGGACAACGTGTGCATCTCCCTACTAGAATTTCCATGAAGATTGAGTTAGCCTCCACAAAGTACCTAATATATACTGCGCACTATGTAAAAACAATAATAATAAACAATAATAATAAAAAACCAATGTGCCATGGGAAAAGGGGGATGATTTGAATATAATCTCAATTCACCAAAAACATAGTTATAAAATAATTCTTTAAAACCCCTGCTTTTTTCAGTAGTTATTGATTCTTGCAATGAAACGTAAGTATCCTCTTCTTGATGTGCTCGAAGAGCAAGAAATTTATCTTGGAGACATTTACTCTGTGGTTCTGAATGTAATAAAAATGAATATAAAATGTTTTAAACTTGTTGATAATTCTCACAGTACTCTCCTGTCTTTATCTGAATGAGATAATATTCAATCTGACATACCTGCTAGTTTTCCATGTAGGCTGTAAATGCTTGGTGAGTCCATAGGTGTTCCTACCCATTCATGCAGAAATGAAATATTTAACTACAAAAATATGTCATATTTGGGAAGCTATTTGCTGACATCTCTTCCTCTGATATTTGGAGAGCCTGTAAAGTGATTTATGCACAGAAACTTAAAGGAAATGCTCCCATAGTGACTTCCAGAATATTCTGAGAATATTGCTAATACATATTTTAAAAGTGCTTTCTGCTGTGTAGTGCTCACTTTTTATCATGTGCAAGCACATTGGGCAAACTAATCCTCTGGAGGAACGCTAGTGTAACTCCTCAAAAACAGTAACAGTGTGCTCATGTCTATTTTGATAATAATGCAGACACAATGTGATGTATATTAATTATGGTTATTAATTTAACTGTTGTTAAGTAAAAGATTAATTATCATGCTCTTCTTATAGGACAGCCCTTATTACTTATGGCTTACACTAAATATTTGCCTGGTAGAAAATTATTTTTGTTTAATGAGAGCAGTTATTACAAAAAGTCAAGCATTTGTTATGTATTTAAAACTAACAGAGAAAGGTATTTTTTTGTAGGCAAAGCCAACATGTGAACTTTTATACTTACAAAAGAGATGAAGAGGGCCACCACTTATTTTCCAAGTGGTTTTTTGTTCCTTCTTAAACAGGTTTAAATAGTAACTCTCCTCTTATATACAAGCATTAGCGGCAGACAATTCTTCTTAAGATTTAGTGAACAAAGAAATCGAAACTTTAAGTTACTGTTACTAATTAAAGTTCAATCATACCTAAAATTATTTTTATATCTAAAATTATAATGTGAAGCAATGGGAAACTTTTGATGTACAGAAAGTTAGATTGTGCATCACATGTATAGACTAAAAGAAAATATGATCATCTAACTTAAAATCCATCATGAAGGACAGAGAGAATTTGCTGAAGAATTTATAATAGAGGGAGAATGCGGTGTTCATGGTTGTACTTGTAGGCATGACTAGTGCTACAGGTCAAAATTTCTGTGATCATCAGTGTCCACACATGTTTATTTTTTACATTATTAAAAGGTGTATATTTTTCAAATGTTGGAAAACAGTGATGCCAAATTTTTTATGAAGTGATTAATAAATCTCCATTCTAACCATACTGCATGGTAAAATGAACTTTTTACCTGAGTAAAAGAGATATCAGATTTTAAAATATCTTTGAGTAATGTATCACATAAAGGCATTTTTTTTCTAGTTAGAATACATTAGCTAGTTTGGCTCATGTAGAATGTAAGTATGTAAGAATTAGAATTCTTATTGCAAAAACTATAAAATCTAGAGGCCGGGGAGATGGCTCAGTGGAATAAGTGCTTCCCTGGCAAGCGCAAGGGTCTGAGTTCA
>NDGN011550733.1:910-12001 GCA_002564285.1 Tympanoctomys barrerae | reverse complement strand
CTCTTGGGAGGCTGTAAATAGGCAGATCACTATGAGTCTGATCTAGTAGTGAGACCCTAAACACTCTAGCCCCTTCCTTAAAATACAAAAATAAGTAAATAAATAATTAAAAAGAGAATAGACAATAGTAAAAAAAAAAAGACAGTATAGAACTTCACTAATCAAAACAATAGGGATTCAACAATGGTAACTGACTAAATGCACCTTGAATGATTTCCTTAATACAGCCAAATATTTTCATCCTCATCGATGGAGTAACATCTACCCACAAAACCAAGCACCTTTAGATACTGCCAGGCACTTGTCAGGGGTCAAGCAGATTGCAGTAGGCAAGAGGGAGGACAAAGTGCAGTGGAGAAGATGGGCCTGAAGCTCTGAAGGCAAGACCTGTGGTACTGCTTATTCATTGTACCCGAAGGCACTGCTCTGAGAATTTTGTACCTACTGGGTAAGTCCTTTTAAATCCTCACAATGACCAATGCCTCCCTCACAAATGAGGCCACTAACCTGAAAAGGAGGCTCAGCAAAGTCTATGACTCAAGTAGGGAATTACTACAAGATTCAGGCTCTGAGTGTGAGGTTAGCCAGGACGCTGTCTTCTGACCACTGCACATAGCAAGCACTTGAAAAATTATCTGAGGAAGGAGCATAATATGCACTTGCCTGCCATCCCTTACCTTTCTCCTCCTACCTTCTCCTCACTGTCATTATGGCATACTGAGTCCAGTCTCAGCGAGGATGGCCGGAAAGTGGGGAGGGGGAGAGCCCCAGAGGCTCTTAGCTCAGCCTTCTGGCTTAGACACAGCCTCAGTTAGAGACGTCTGGCATTATTCCCAAATGAGATTATAGGTCCATCAACATTCCCTCCTAGGAGTGAGAATCATCCTTCTCAGGATCTTAAACTTGGGTACCACTGCCTACAGTGCACCCCACGTCCATGTGGCTTGTCTGTGCTGTGAATCATTTGAAAAGCAAAGTAATTACATTGTCCCTATTTGAATATGTGTGTTAAAATTACTAATTTCTCAAACAGAATACATTTAACGATGCACCATAATATTTGTGTCTCTCAGTATTTCTTAACTTTGTAACACACCAGGATTAATTTTAAGAAGTGAAAGTGGCTCAGGCACTTTCACCTTGGAGAGACGCTTACTAAGGACCAGATAGTTTCCACGTGCACAGCAGGAAGCTACCGCCTGCGAGGTGGGATGCCGCCCCTGTTGCACTGCAGCTCAGGGCTGATTCGAATCACTGGAGCCCACAGCTAACCAGAAGCCGCCTTTAGTTTCAATTCTTCACCCTGCAAGGCTTTCTCCTAGGGTGGGTTTTAAATAGTAGCACAGATATTTGATTTTACTTTCACTTCCTTCTCTATCTCAGGTCTCTGGTAAGATTCTCAGGAGGTGAGACTTTGACAACTGTAGACTTCAAGAGTAAACCTCCTTACACACACACACACACACACAAAGTTAGAGATGGGTTTCACAACTCAGTTCAATGTCTTCAGCCCTCTGAAGAGCCCTGTCACCAGGGATCACTGCACTTTTTTGAAAATTCTGCTGGTTGACAAACCTTCTCAACCCGCTAGAAAGTAGACCTGACTTGCCTGAGGACACAGAACGACTGAACAGACAGGCACGGACCTCCATCTCGTTCCCTATCACTAGGACAAGAAACATGCTACAGTTCATAGGCTGGGAACATTCCTGTTGCTTTAAAACTATTCTGCTTATTTATTTATTTATGCCTCTGCCTTTAATTAATGAAAAAAATTAATTCGAGTTTGGCAACTTTACCATGTTAGTCTACTGAAAAATTCTATTTCAACTTCTTTGGACAAGCGCAATAAGCTTGTCAAATGGTCAACGAGAACCAGGTGAAGAAATTTATTTTCTTTTGAGCAGAAACTGAGAGGGGGACAAACTTTTGGCAGGGAATGAAGCTATGCTGTTTTGAAAGGAGAAAAAAAATATAACATAGAAGGGAAAATATTTCAAATTTGTAAGGAAAAATATTTTCCACTAGAAAACTTTCCTCATGCTTGCGCTTCTGTTTGGCGTAGCCTACCCATGGTATTCCAAGCAATCTGTCTCCACACCACAGCTGTGGGATGTATGTACCAGGGAGACACCCTGGCTTCTACCCCTCCCTTGCTTTTATTAGCCTCTTCCATTGCCGGATATCACTGTGTGTGCGATGTCTCGCCATTGGTTCTCACCCTGTGTTCGCTAAACTGTTTCATAATTCTATTTTACAGAGCAATATTTTTGTGCACACAATGGGAGAAACCCTCACAATCAGAATGATAGATGATAACAAACCATGTTGCTACTTTTGAGCAATTCATTGTGACAATATCATCAAGGCTATCCTAGAAGAACAGGCTAGCTTAAAAGTAAACCCACCTGCAGACTTTATAATAGAAATTTCCTTTCCTTAGACTGGGAGTTGACACTTTTTTTTTTTTTTTTTTTTTTTGGTAAAGGGACAGACAGCAAATAGCTTAAGCTTTGTGAGCTAACAACCTTTATCTCAACTCTACAATTGGAATGAAAGCAGCAATAGGCAATAGACAACACAGAAGTGAACAGTTGGATGGTGTTCCAATAAAATTTTATTTGCAGAAAAGCAGGTGGTGGTTGGATTTGAAACAAAGAGCTGTAATTTGCTAACTTTTGACCTACACAATGGATATTTGTAGCTGCAATACAAACGCTACTCCTAGACTCTAAGCCTTCTAATCGCTGGCTAATTTGTCTGAAAAGTTGTATTTCTGGTTTTTACCATTGTTTTTAACGTATGTGGTACAGGGTCTCACTACACAGCATGGACTCATAGTGATCCTCCTGTTTTTAGCCTCTCCAGTGCTGGTATTACAGGCGGGCACCACCATGCCTGGTCTTGGTGGCTGGCTCAGTGCATTGTGGTGCCAGGGATTGAACTCCAGTCCCTGTGCTTGCCTGAGCAGGCACTTAGTCTGCTGAACTACCACGCCAGCTTTGAAAAGTTGTATTTTTTAAGATAGCATTAATATAAGTGTTCTAATTAGAACATGTTTTAACAAGTAGACATTTTCCAAGTATTTTGAAGGAGTGGTTCTTTTTCTCTAGTGCAATACAGTTGATCTGAAATAGGTCACTTAACATGACAATCTTTATCTTTTCAACACCTACAACTTGAATAAATTGGCAGAACAGAACTGAGCCTGGCTGATTTTCAGGCTTCATCTGTGCCCACACCCTGGCTGTGCCATACAGCAACTCTAATGCTGAGGACACTGTCACATGTGGCAGGATTAGCCCCTCCTTTCATCTCAGTGGAGTTATTGTGCATTGTCCCAACTGTGCTTTTCTGAAGGCAATGTGTAAAGTTATTAGAGCCAGCATGACTTCTTGAGTCATTCAAAAATGACTTAATTTCCAACTTGACATTCATGATGATGGTCCTTTATTTTATTTAGGGGTCTTCTGGGGTTTTAAATTAACACACTTTCTGGCCATGATTTTAGTTGAATTTCCAAAAAACAAATGAACTGGAAAGCATTTCAGTGTCATGTTGCACAATGTTAAAAGTCAGGGGAGAGTAATGGGGTTCCCTTGGTTACCTAATTTTTTCCTGAATGGAGCTCTAGCATTAGACATGAAACACTGGCAAGCAGTTTAACTGATTATGCTCCAATATTAGTATCTGCATATTAATAGGATGTACTCCAGAATTTACAAATCAGTTGCATATAAATTGAGAGCTGGTCCTTAACTACCTTGTAGTCTGCCCTGCTGAGTCCCTGGACAAGAGCAGGCAACATCTAGAGCTTGGGTTGGGGAAAGGATTCTGACTCTGGAATTCCTTACCTTTGTTTCCTTGGCTGATCCTGGCTTCCAGATCTCTCCACATATCAACGTGAACTTTTCCAACAGTATTAGTGTTTATACTGTCCACCTGACTGTTTGGAAATGGGCTTTTATTGTCCTCACTATTTGAGGTATTCATACACAATGTAGGAGCTGGCTCATCCTCCATGTGGTCAATGACTCCTGAATAAATGAATGGAGAAATGTCTTTACTTATTTATTCATTCATTCCATGAATAGTTATTATATTAGTGAACAAATCAGGTAAAAGTCCTGTCCTGGTGGAGAGTAACTGTAGTGAAAAATTAAAAGTAATGATATTAAATTTGTAAATGCTCAGTTCTTTTGGCAAAAAGCAAAATACAAAAGATGAAAGGAATTGCAAAAGAAGTAGGATTGAGATTTGATATGGTATCTAAAAAAGGCCTTAGTATAAAGGAGATATTTGAACAATGAACTAAAGAAGAAAAGACAGGCTAGGTTCTTGGGAGAGAGACTTCAGGCAGAAACCACAGCAAAGGCAAAGCATGGGCAGAGAAAGCCTCTCTCTAGTAAGAGTAGCGTGGGCACCATGGTCATGCAGAGAGTATGAAGAGGACAAAGAAGAAAGGAGGTCAGATCACCAGCAGGACGTAGGTATTCAGTTTAGTGACACAGGCCTGTTATTCACTTTTCTGTGTTTTCAAAAGTCTGTTTGGACGTCACCTCTTAAGTGGCCCTGAGCACCTCTTTCCGATACAGAAATGATGCCAGATGTCTGCTTATTTGTTCATCTTCTGTGTTTAATGTTCGTATATGTGATATTGGAAAATAGCCCTGTACTTCCTGACAAGCATTTTTAAAGGGATCAAGTGTCCCTCACAAAGACAGTATGAGTTGATATCACAACTATTTCAACAATCCTTTCCCGAAAGCTTCTTATGGGGAAGATAAATGAAATCCTAGTAAGAGATAAAGGAGAAAAATCAAAAGCTTGCGGTAGACTGGAAAGGAAAACAAAAATCAGGAAGGCGAGGGAAGAGAAATTAGAACATGGGAATCGAGGTGATCATTCCATGGTTCGAACCACAGCATAAAGAACAGGGTTGGGATGATCTGGTTTCAAATCTTAGGTGGTCACTGAATGCATCACCATTTGAGTCTACTTCATTCTATATAAAAATAGAATTTGACATATGGCTCTCAGCACACTATCAGATTATAACAGATACTACACACAACATACCTAGCATAATACCAGCACCAACTTAATACGTATCTATTATCACCATGACTCCAGAAGCACAGGAAGCCAGAGGCAGCTCTACTTCTTCTGAGCCTCCCCCACAAGAAAGGAGAAAACAGACAAAAGCTTTTGATTAGAAATCTTTTTAGGATTCATTTTTAAAGCAGCTGACTACAAATTATGCATTGGAATCCAAATTGTTGCACAAGTTGAGATACGCCTAAAGGAACATCTTTTCAATAACTCAAATCCCTAAGAACTTGGCTTATCTGGGAAATGAAATATGTATCTATAGGAAAGAGGAAAGGATTCTGGGAAAACTTGGTGAGGGTCCTACATTAAAACAAATATAGGAGACCTTGTGTGACTTGGATAAAGACGATAATGTATTAGCAATTCCAGGAAAAGCAGGAGACAGATTTGGAACTGAGCAAAACAAAAAATGAAATAGTGCTGCGCCAAGGAAGACAAGACTGAATTAAATCAGCGGCCAAATGCTTTTCCATTTGGGACAGACAAGGTTTATAGCTGGCAGCAGGAGCAGCAAAAGACTTGATATACATGAATCTCGTAAAATTATCTGAATTTATTCTGCACTGTAGAGGGCATCTGCTACTTATTTATTTGTCTGACATCCTTTATTGTAGAGAACTGCCCCTTCCCAACTTGGTCTGATTTGTTTAAGTGTAGCAACACGGGGGAGCCATGCCTCTTCTCCAAGGGTTGATTTGTTACCCAGAGTATCCAATCAGAACGCCTTGCTTACTGACTTGGAAGTATATAGACTTGTGCTCCAAAATATTCTTATCAACACACAATGTAAGAAAAACCATACAGATACAGAAGCCCTAGACACATCATTAGTTCCCGTAGAGAGTGAGAGGACAGGGTACTGCATGGAGCATGAGGTGAGGCAAATGACATACAAGTATTCCCAAGATACAATGGCGAATCAGTTGACTGATCCAGACGAAGAGATATAACTCGAGCATGCTAGCTGTCAGTTCCATAAAACTCTGGAGCTTCCTGGAGCTTTGTTGCTACTCTGTGAAACAAAATTAAGAATTTACACAAAAACTAGAGCTAAAGGGAAAGCAGGGGGGAAGAGACAGAGGCAGAGGAGTAGGAGTGGAGGTGGCTTTCTGCTGATGTTGATTGTATTAATTCCTTGATCCAGTTACCTCTGAACTTGTGAGTTCCTGTAAACTTTGAACCACTTGAACAAATAGTTTAACCTTTTCTTCTACTTCTGCTTTTAGCTCATGGAATTTTTAATTTAAAACCACACCATCAACTGAGGAAAATGTGAAAGCAAGGAAGAATCTAAAGTGACTGGGGCAATGTGTAGCATCCTCAATGGGTTACATGATTCTGTCTACCCATGTTTTAAGATGTTACAACAGCTTCAGGTAAAGGTGAAATGGTGTTGAAATGGCCAGAGGACACAGCCTGCTAGATCAGTTCCAACGAAAGGACAGGGGCTTGGCTGAGCATAGGCAGCAGATAGAATGATACTCAGTGTCTGTCTGTGGTTTGGCGCTGGAAGCAGCTCAGAAGTTTATAGGCCTCTCACTCAAGCTCTAATATAACTGTATAACTGTCCTTCCAGACAGTAATAGTCCCCATCTGGATGACGAAGCACTTCCCTTCCATTTGTTTCCACTGGGGAGTGATTTTACAAGGACAGGAAGACTTAAAATGAAACATAAAGATCATAATGTAAATCAGATACATGCTATTAATACTGCTTCATAGTGTTGATAATATTGAAGAAGTTTACATTTAGAAACACAAGGTATAATTTGCACACTGACATTGCAAAGTTTAAGAAAAATGGACAGAGAATCTGACAAGTTTAGCCTCATGATTTCAATTTCAAGTTAATAATTAATTTTACTGTCTCAGCTTACATTGCAAAGTTTTGATGATTTAATCAGGTGTATAGAAAGTAGTTGAATGTTAGGATCTACTTTTGTTTTAGGTATGAAATTTTAGACTTACAAGCCCTTTGCTTTTGATGTGTGTCGGGCATCAGAGTTGTTTGATAAATTATACGTGTTTTTAAAAGTTTAGAGAATTTAATTGATAGTTTATTCACACAACTAGAATATTTCAATCTGCCAAAATTGAATTAATAAAATGAGTGAAAGGATTTTTAAAATTATATAAAAATCACTTGCTTTTTAAGTAAAATCAGAACTATGAAGTGAGTTTAAAATCTTAAGAAAACTATAGCTTCAAATTTCCCACTTGTGAAATATTTTTTTTTCCAATGCTGAGGATTAAGCGCAGAGGTTTTATCTTGTTTTGGGGCAGGTAATCAGTATGTAGTCAGAGCTAGCCCAAACTTGCAGCAATCCTCCTGGCTCAGCCTCCTGAATACTGGGGTTATAGGTATATCCTGCTACACACAGCTAGTTAAATATTACTTTACTATTCAAACACCTATGACCAGTTTCCAAAATATTTAAAGAAACACATCAACACATATGGTAATAAAAATCATAGATACAGAAGCCCTGGAAGTTGCAAGCCTTCCTGTGAGTGAGAACGGCCATGTCTTCTCATAACTCAGAGGTAGACAGCCAAAACATGGAATGAGTGTTGAAAATAGTGATGTTTTGTGGGTGTCATTTGGTTCTGGTTAGTTTTAAAATATCCTTAATGCTTAAGTAAATACATTAATTCTAGAAAAAATAATTAAATTAATATAATCAGATAAAATGTAAGAAAAGACTGTGTAGGGCATAAGGTAAGGCAAGCTACATAAAAATATTAATAGTACACAGCACTGACCCAGTTGAATCAGCTGCTAGGAGCTAATATAAAAGTGAAGAATCAATAACTTGGTTTGAGGTAGTAATGACCAACCAACACTCATTCATTTACACATTTGTTATGGTTTGTGTATAGAGGTCCCCCAAAGCCTCATGTAGTCATGAGGCATCTTCTGGAGTTTGTGATTTATTATTGTGGGTGTGGGTGCTGCGCCTGCCCTGCGGCAGGAAATTTGCATTACAATGTAAGGAGGAAAGAGAAGCCAGCTAGCTGCCTGAGCTGCTGCCACTTCTTTTGTTCTCTGCTCTTTGCCACCACCATGAGCTGCTGCCCTCTGCCATGTGCCACTCTGCCTCGGAGCCAGCTGATTATGGACTGAAACCTCCACTAACTGTGAGCTAAATAAACCTTTCCTTCCTTCATTATGGGTGTATGGTATTTGTCCCAGCAACTAGAGCAGAGTAACTGAGATAACATTTATTAATTCAACAGATATTTATGGGACACATGGGAAATGTAAGCTCTGTTCTAACAATTCTAAGATATAAGTGAAGAAAGGAAAATGGATTACAGATTGGATGTGACAAACACAAAGACAGAGTAAGTAACACAACTGGGAATGGAGGAGAGAGGCCAGGAGGATGCTGTGCAGAGCAGGACTTGACAGCCCCATCTCAGATTTTGTCCACTGCTCACTGTCAGCAAACATGGGAGATAAGGGGTGAGAGAATCTCTCTGAAGAAAAGAAGAAACATTTTAAAAGAATATGAAGATAATAACAGACACCAGTCACAACAGAAGTGATGCTGGGGGAGGAAAAGAGCCCAAGACAAATGGAAGATGTAAATGGCACCATCACCACCAGAAAGAAAAAAAAAAAAAAAAAGCAAGGGGTGGAGGAGTTCAAACGCTACTAATTTAAATAGCAAAATATGGGGAAACACAGCATAAAGTAGGAACAAGCAGTACAAATAACAAGAAAAAAAAACATAAAGGGCTCAGTCTGTGAGATTCTGAGAAGAAAATCTGGATATGAATTGAGGCACAAGAAACAAGACTGAACACCAGGACGCCTTGTTCTGAGGGCTGGGGGCCAGGCACCTCCTGTTGATCCAGAGAGAAAGAGCTACACAAGACAGAGCCGCATCTCCTGAGGAAACACACATGGTCATGCTGGAAAGAAGGAGGGTGGGATTGGTTTTGAGCTAGTGTGTACCAAAGTACAAGCCTTTGAAAGCCCTGCTGCCCACCCCTCTGGCTACATCTTTGCATAACACAGAAGCAGGCAGCCAGAAAATGGAATAAGTGGCAGAACTAGTAATATTTGGTGGATGTCATTTGGTTCTGATTATTTGAAAAATATTTCCAATATATAAGTAAAATATATGCATCCTAGCAAAGTGAGTTAAATTAATATAATCAAATAAAATATAAGAGAAGAAAAAGTGCCACTCTAAATAATACTGTTCCCTAGAGAGAAAAGGCCATTGACATTTCTAATTGCCCATTCAAAGAATTTTGCCAACCTATCCCCAACCCGTCCTGACTGTTGGCAGTGATGGGCCATATACAGGAAAACAATGAGCATAACTGCCTAGTCCCAGGCAGGTTTAAAGTTTTTAACCAGCTAAAGATGATGTTTCTCCTTTTGAGTACTTATGAAGATACAGTGGCAAGCTCTGTAAAGGGTTCATCTCAAGAAGTATTCATGGGACTACTGATCAGCATATACAAATGAAAAAACAACCCACAACCAAAGGAGGAGCCTCCTCAATGATTAGGAGGGATACAGTCAAAGTTTCACATTTGGCTAGCAATAGTGTCCATTTCCAACAGTCATGACAGAAAATGTGGCAACTCATGGGTCATTCGGTACAGTGCTCAATAATGGGGCGACGTTAGCCCTAGACTTAATGCTGCATTGATCTTGCCTTGAAAATCTCAAGCAATATGGCTGGAAACAATCAGTTTCTGTGTAACTGAACTGTATCTCCATATAAAGCTGAAAAATAATTATAATTATAATGTGAAAAATCTAATACCAAATAGGGTAATGTGCACAAGGGTATAATGTATCATAAAGAAATAATCAGGAAGCAAATAAACAGCAAGTAATGATTATGATAAAAACGTTAATTAAAACCAACAAAATCTGAGAAAGATGTTAGAATTGACAAGGATATTAAAAAGTTACTATTGTTGTAGGACACATATTTTCAAAGTTAAGTAGAAATATGGAAGATATCAGAAAGACTCAAACTAAACTTCTAGAAATGGAAAAATGTTTAGTATTGTAAAAATTACACTGAATGACATTAACAGCAAGTTAAGACCCACAGAAGAGAAACTGTGAACATAAGACAGAGTGAGAGAAAGAGAAATTATCTAATGTCTCTTAAAGATAGAGGATAATAAATTAAAGATACATACTACAAACCTTGAGCCAATAACTATGCTATTCCTACATAAAAAGTGCAATTTATATGTACATAACAGAATAAGTTAAATGTAAAATAGAAAAGATATGCCATGGTGTTATAAGTAGAATTTTATCCTTCTAAAATTCATATCACAGGGCTGGCCAAATAGCTCAGTGGATTAAAGTGCCTGCAAGCAAGTGTAAGGGTCAGGGGGTTCAATACCCGGGTCTACCATGCTGGCCCCACCCCTGGGGGACGTTAAAAACAGCAATTGAGACTGGGCGTGGTGGCACACACCTGTAATCCCAGCTCTTGGGAGGCTGTAAACAGGAGGATCACTATGAGTCCAATCTAGTACTGAGACCCTGAATACCCTGTAGAAACTTCCCTGAAATACAAAAAAAAATTATTTTATTATTATTATTATTTTATTAAATAAATAAAATAAAATTCATATCTTGAAGCCCCAACTCAGTCTGTGACCATGCTGGAAAGAGAGGTGTAAGGAGACAAATATGGTTAAGTGTGGCTGTAGAGGTGAGACTCTTGTCCCTAATCCAACAGGATTGGTATGCTCATATGAACAGTGAGAGACAACATGATTTCCCCTTTCCATGCTCTCTTCCTGCATACACAGAAAAGGCCAGGTGAGGACACAGCAAGAAGCATGCGATAGGCTGGGTACTTATAGCCCAGCAGCATAAGCATCTGCCTGGCAACTGCAAGGGCTTGAGATGGATTCCTGTTACAAAAAAAAAAAAGAAAGAAAGAAAGAAAGAAAGAAAAAAGAAAGAAAGAAAGAAAGAAAGAAAGA